>JAASFS010000050.1:0-46794 GCA_023333865.1 Globisporangium perplexum | reverse complement strand
GCTGCTGTACGTACTCGCGCTGGAGAAGAGCACTGTCGTGGCGGTCATCGCGGACGCCGCGGACGGGTCGATGCCGATCTCGAGCAGCAGCGGTCCGTTGATGATCCCACCGCCGAGGCCGAACATGCCGGCGACCATGCCCGCGGCGATCGAGAGCAGCGGGAAGTACCGGATGGAGCTCGGTGTCCACTGAATCTCGCCGTGCGAGAGAATGTAGTACGGGTTCTGCTGCCGGCGGAACGTCTCCGTGACGTTGCGCATCGAGTAGCTGATGAAGACCATGAGGAAGATTGACGGCAGGAAGACGACGAGCAGGAAGAAGAACGACGTCTGCGGTACCGCCATCTGCAGCAGGCTGAGCGCGACGATGCCGAGGAAGAGCCCGAAGAGCATCCCGATCTTGCGCCACGGGATGTCTGCGGTCGGCTCCTGCTCCGCGCGCGGCGGGTCCTGCGCCGTGCCGAGGCGCCGCCCGCGCGAGGACGTGCCGACCGGCGGGAACGGAGCTGCGCGCGGCAGGTCGCTGCTGTTGGCCACGCCGAGCAGCCGCGCGCTCTCGGCGCCGCGGCCGCCGATCTTGCTCGGGAACCACCACTCCTGGCGACCCGCGCCGACCGCCTTCTGCAGCGTGCGGACACCCGTGATCGCCAGCACGATCACCAACAGCACGCAGAGCAGCCACGTCGGCGCGAGTCGGTTGATGAACGTGCCGAAGCTTGCGCCGACTGCGCGTGTCGCGACAGGACGTCAGCTCCGCGTCTCTCTCTCTCTCTCTCTATCTATCTCTCTCTCACTCGCACAGCACACACGCGCAGCACGCACCAAGCAGCATGGGCTGCATAACGAGGATGAAGTCCCAGTCGATGAGCGGCTGTGTCGAGTGCTTGCGCGCGCGGCGCACGTTGATGAGCAGGTTCGCGACGGCGCCGCCGACGATCGTGATGCTCGAGAGCGGGATCGCGGTCTTGGCGTCCAGCTGCATGACAAGGATGTAGATCGGGTCGAGGATGCCGCCGCCGCCCGTGCCACCGCCCGCCGCCACGAACACCGCCAAGCCCGCGAGCGCGAGCCCGAGCACCTCGCGGTGCGAGAACGCGGCGGCGTCGCTCACGGTCTCGAGCGGGAGGTCTCCGTCATCCAAGAGCTCCGATGCGGCGGCAACAGTCGCGCCAGTAGCAAGCTGCTCGTCCTGCGCTGCGACGCCGAGCGCCGCGAGCACGACCGCCACCAGCAGCAGGAGTAGCAGCGCGAGCCGCAGGAGTGGACGGCGCGTGGCGAGCGGCAGCATGTTGCAACGTGCTCGCGGTTCTTCTTCCGGCCTTTGAGGCGAGTCGTCTGCTTGATGGTGCCCGAGAAGATCTCTTCGGCCTTTTATTCCGGTGCGATGTGACGAGGGAGAGAGGAACTCGACTCGCCAGTCGACGGCGAGGGCTCCGCGTCGTCACGTGCCGCGCAGCCGAATCGGCGACGAGCGCTGCGCATTGTCACCCGTCCCAAGCATGTAGGCATGCAACATACTGAGCCAGCGAGCGAGTGCTACTTTGCGGCTCAGAAGAGCGGTCGTGGACGAGTCGCGAGGTGCGAGACGCTCGGCGCCGTGTTCAAGCGATGGCGCACCACACGACCGACTGAATGGGGGCTCAGCGGCTCTTGCACTCTCTTGAGCCTTCCTACATTATACGAACTCACGTGGTCACATGCACACCAGTCGATCGCCGCGCACTCGCCTCACGCTCGGCTCACAGTCTACCGCTTCCGGCTCTTGTTGATCTCCAGGATGATGGACTGCAGCTCGATGCACTGCTCCCGCATGAGCTCCAGGTCGTACCGCAGGTTGCGGTTCTCGATCTTGAGCATCGAGTTCTCGTCCTCGAGGCTGATGCCGCTCGAGCTCGACGTGCTCCCGCTGCCGCGGCGGTTCATAAAGTGCTGCGCCTTCATCGACAGACTCTCCACGCGCTTGCGCCGGTCCGAGCTGCTGCCGCGGTGCGCGTTCTGCATCTCCTTGAAGCGCTCCATCGCCGTCGGGCCGTCGCTGTCGTCGCCAAAGCCCTCGTCGTTGTCCGAGTCGTCGATTTCGTCCACCCACTCGCCGCCGTGGTCGCTCTCGCTCTCCGACTCGGACGAGTCGTACTCCACCACAGGCTCCTCCACCTCGGTGTTCATGTACTTCTGCCACCCGCGCTGGATGCGCACGATCGCGCGGCGCTGGAACCGGAACTCCTTGCGCTCGAGCGCCATGCGCATCACCGACTGGATCTTGATCGCCGCCACGACCTTGCGGTGAAGCCGGCGGCGCTCGATGAACCCGAGCACGATCTTCTGGATGCACGTTGACTCGTAGTACATGAAGTCCGACTTCATCGCCTCGAGCTCCTCCATCACACCGTTCTTGAAGTAGATCAGCGTCTTGCCCATCTGGTACTCGAGCGGCGACTTGCGGCCGATCGACGTCATGAAGACCGAGCACGTCCGCCGCACGTCCGGGCTGTGCATCGACGGCGGGAACATGATCGCATACCGCGTCGCCAGCTCCTGCGGTGTGAGGCGGCTCGGGTACCCGGAGCGCGTGATACGGATCGCCTCGATCACGCCGGCCGAGCGCAACTGCTCCACCACCATGCGCTTGTTGAACTCGGTCGGGCTCTTGTTCGAGTTCGGTTTGATGCACCGGATGTAGTGCGTGTTCGTCGCCGAGATGTTCTCCATCAGCTGCGTCAGCGACACCTTGAACTGCGACCCCAAGCTCTTCATGCCACCCTTGTTGCGCGCGCCGCTGCTGTCGACCGATGCGTCGCTCTCGTCGAAGAGCTCCACCAAGAGCCCGACGTCGCTCGACTGGATCAGGTCCAGCAGGTCTTTCTGCAGCGTGTCGCGGTGCTTCTCCATGAACCCCACCGTCTCGTACGTCACCGCGCCGGCGTAGTGGTTGATGATGAATTGCGTGCGCTTCACCTTGGGGAAATCGATGTGCGGGTTCACGTCCGCACCCTTCTTCTGGTGGTTCGTCTTGATCTTGTTCACCAGCGCCTCCTCCGTGCCGCGCGCCTGCCGCAGGTGGTCGTTCATCAGCGCGATGATTCCCAGCTTGCCGTCGATCACGTCCACAATGTCCTTGTTGTCCTGGTACTGGATGTGGTCCCACTGCAGCCCTTCCCGGATGTACTCGTCCTCCACGGTCTTGAACACGTCCGTCGTGAACTTCTGCTGCAGCTTCTCGTTCGCGTAGTTGATGCAGAACTGCTCGAAGCCGTTCTGCACGAAGTCTTCGAAGCCGAAGATGTCGAGCACGCCGATCTGGCCGTGGATCAGACTTTCGTCCGAGCTGATCGCGATGTTGATCTTCTGCACCATCCAGTCAAACATCTTGGAGTAGATCGTCTTCGCGAGCGCGTCGCGGTTCTCCACCGCCTCGACCGGGTCCATCGGAACGGTCACGGCGTCGTTGCGTGTGATCACCGTGCGGTTGCACAGCGCCTTCTCGATGCTGTGCGTCGGCACCGCAAACATCTTCGCGACGTTCGAGAGCGCACCCGAGCTTGAGATCCGCGACCCGCTCTCGCCGCTCTTGTCGAACTCCACCTCGCCGAGGTGCATGATGCCTGCAAGGATCTGGAACAGCACCTTCTGGTCCGCAGTGCTCAGACCAATCAGCGAGAGCGAGTTGCGCGTCCCAGCAAGCCACTTGCTATCGTCCATTCCGTCGATGCTCATGTCCTTGAGCGCGCCAGTGTACTGATACGTGAACGACGCATCCAGTTGAAGATCCTGCAGCTCGCGGCTCGACAGACCCTTGAGCATCTGGTAGAAGATGTGGTAGTTGCGCTCGCCCTCGGCGATCGACACCACACGAGACTTCTCGAGCAGATACGTCTCGCACTTGGCGCCGATCAGCTTCCCGCGGTCGTTGAACTGCAGCTGCGTGAACTTGCCGAAGCGCGACGAGTTGTCGTTGCGCGTGGTCTTGGCGTTGCCGAACGACTCGAGCAGAGGGTTCACGTCGATCACCTTCGCGATCGTCTTGTCCTTGCGGCCGCCCGCAACGTTGGCCAAGTGGTTCATCACGATCTTCGTCGTCTCCGTCTTGCCTGCACCAGACTCGCCACTCACGAGGATACTTTGGTTCATCTCGTTCGACGTCAGGTGCTTGTACGCGGCGGTCGAAGTCGAGTACACGTGCGGAGGCAGCGAGTCGCGGGGCTTGCGAAGGTACGGCTCGTGCAGATTCTCGCCGTAGATGTTGTCGATCCACTTGTACGGGTTCACCGCGATCACGATCTCGTTCGTGTACGTGTCTGCAAGCAACAAAACAGCGTCAGTCAGTATCCTGTCGACGCACATCCATCCAACAGGAGCGCGGCTGAGGACGCACATGGCTTGGAAGCCTCGAACCGCTGCTTCAAGTTGAACAGGATCGACGGCTCGTTCAAGTACCGAAGCAGCCGCATGTCCTCGACACCGCCGGGGTTGTCCTGCAGGATCGCGACCGGGAGCGACTCGATCACCGTCGCGGTCGGTCCAGCAACCGCTCGGATCGTGTCTGGATCCTTGAGATCCACCACCCGCCTCTCCGACGTCCCATCGTCCAGCGACGCCTGGATCGTCACCTCCTTCGTGCGCTCGTTGTACTCCACGATCTCCGACAAGAGCCACACCTCCTCCTTGTCGGGAACGTAGCACTGCACGCCCGGCACGATCAGGTTCTGCTTCGCGCCGGCCGCGCCTGCCGCCTGCCTCCGTAGCTGCTCTTCCTTCAGCAGAAGCTGCTCGTTCATGAACTTCTTCCGCTTCTCCTCCAGACTGAACTTGCTGCGGAGGCGGCGCCGCGCAGCGAAGTACGTCCCGCGCTTCCGGATGAAGTTGCCGTTTCCCGTCGAACGAGGAACGGTCCTGCGCGGCGTGAATGGGAACTTGGACGGCCCGACCGGCTCCGCCGGTGGGGCAGCTGGAGCGGCGGCCGGCACCACGACGGGCTTCGTCGCGGAAGACACCTTCCGCACCTGCTGCTTGCTGCCGGCGTACGGGTTGAAGCCTCCGATCGACGGAGCCTTCGTCCGCGTCTCCGCTGGCGTCTCCGAGATGCTCGGCGCGATGTTCGTCGTCGCGAGGAACGCCGCGAGTTTGTTCTGCGACGAATCCGAGCGCGTCTTCGCGGTGCCGGTGGACGCCGGCTGCTTCATCATGAAGTCTTTGAGCTTGTTGTTCTCCACGGACGGCGAGCGCGCCGCCTTCGTCACGACCGCCGGCTTGGGGGTCGAGAACGCCGTCGGCTTCGCCGCGCTCTTCGGGGAGAAGACCGCCTTCCGCTTCGCGAACTCCTCGTTCGTGCTCTGCTGCGAGCGGAACGCCGGTGTGGACTTGGGTGCCGGCGCTGGCGTCGTCGTCGGCGGCACCGACTTCATGAACGCCGACAGGTTCGACGCCGGCGCGGGACCCGACGCCGGCGGCGCAGGGGTGACCGCCGGCGGGTTCGTCTTCATGAACGCAGCGAACTTGGAGCGCGCGTCGGTCGCCGCGCCGGCGGGTGGCGCTGCCACACTCGGCAGCGTCTTCTTGAGCTCGCGCGGCGGCGTGCTGGGGCTCGGCAGCACGTTCGCTGGCTTGTTCTCCTTGCGCGACGGCGCGCGCTTGAGCGGCCCCGCCGGCTTGGACACGTGCTGCAGCGGCGCCTCGTGGGACGCTGGCACCTGCGAGAGGAAGGCGTTGAGCCGCGAGTTGTTCGCGCCGCCGCTGAGCGTGCGCGTCTGCTGGCGCGGGGGCGGCGACGGTGGCGGCGAGAAGCTCTTGGGGGACGGCCCGCCGAACTGCGGTGACATGGGCGGCGTCGTGGCGCCGAACTGTGGGGACATGGGTGGCGGCGTGGCGGGCGACATGGGCGGCGTGCCGTCGTCCGCTGGTGGCGGGGGGCTGGCTGACGGCTTCTTCTTCATCGAGAAGAAGTTGCCCTTCATAAACGCCGTGAGCTTGTTGCCGCTGCCGGCGGCCGTCGCTGGCGCTGGCGCGCTCGGCTTCTTCTCGGGCGACGCGGCGGCGTCGCTGCCGGACGCCGTGTCCGAGTCCGAGAGCGGGTTGCCGTCGTCGTACGAGGCGCCGTAGAGCAGCCCACCGAACCTGTCGAAGAGCAGCGAGAGCGTGGCGAGCACCGCGACGAAGTCACTGGCGTCCGCGAGGTCGTCCGCCTGGAACACGTCGGCGTCCGCGAGCCCCTGCGCGCGGCACCAGTCGGTGAAGAGGCGCACGTTCGCGCGGGTGTGGAACGCCGTGTTGAGCCGGTTCGCCTTGAGCTGCGCGCGCGGGTCGAGCGCGTTCGCGAGCTGGCAGAGCAGCTGCCCGTCCTGGAGCACCACCGAGAGGTGCTCGCCGTCGTTCGGCTGCTCCGTCACCTGGCAGATCCACTCCTGGAGCTCCTCGGCGCGCCGCATGCTTACTGGTTGCGCTACTGGTTGTGTGCGCTCAGTCGACTCGGCTGCTGCTTGCTGTGCTTATTGGCCCTGGGGGCGGCGGTGGCGGTGGCGGGGGGCGAGTTCGCGCGGCGCCGCCAGCAGCGTGGCTTCGTGACCTGCGTCTCCGCTTCGAGGCGCGCGATGGGCTTTTTCGTGAGTGAGTTCACAATAAAGCAAGCGACCACCACGAGCCAGTTCAGGAAACGGACGTTTTTTTCAACCGGTCTGAACCGAGCGTACTTATCCGAGCGAGAAGTGTACGGGCGTACTTAGTGTGCTTGGTGCAGCTCACGACCGCCTCGCCCTATGCGAGTCCTGCACTTGCTCCTTGCTTCTTGCTCCTACTGCGCACGGAGACAGCTCGGTCTTCCCGCGTCAGCCCACGCGCAGAACCGAAGGCAGGCTCAAAGGCGGTGAAGACCTCTCCTTGACCGAGACAAAGCGCGCGCGACAACACCAGCGAGACGTCCAGTCCTCCGTCCGCAGCAGTGACTCACACCCCCGCTCGCTCCTTCTTCGCGGGTGGCAGCAGCGTCGGTGCGCGATTGGAAAGCACTGTGCCGCTCCTAGAGAATGCGCAAGTCAGGTCTTCTCCGCGACAACCACAACGACAACAACGACAACAACGACGACGGCGGACGATCGAATGGCCGGCGCGGCGCGCGACGTCAGATTGTGCCGCGTTGGCGCCTGCTCTTTGGTTCAAGGGATCCAGAGAGCGACGGATGCAAACAGAGTGTAGAGAGCGATGGATGCAAGCGGAGCACTGGGTTGCAGCTCCTATGCATGTCGTGTTGGTACAGGTATCTTGGTTGTCCGAGTTATATGCTGCTTTTCAGTTCGACTACAACGCTTTTCCACTTTCTCTACACAGAACTATGCATTAATATGGACTCGCATTTTGCAGCGTGTGGGTTGATCTTGGATCCAAAAGTCACAAAGATCCTCACGCACGATGCCTGCCGCCGCGTGGCGCCTGCTGCTCTGCGCCGTCGCCACCGCGCTGGCGTCCTCCAGCGCACGCGCGAGCGTGATCTCGGGCTTCACCGTCGCGCGCCAGTTCGAGTTCCTCGGCAAGTTCTGCTTCACGTGGACGCCGACGCTTGACGAGCTCGCAGGGGTGCGTGTGTGCGTCTTTTTGCCGTCGGTTGCTGCAGCCCCATGCAGTTCGGCGATCTGCTCACCAGCGCCACCGCTCATCTCTCTCTCTCTCTCTCTCTCTCTCTTGCACTGCACGCGATGGCAGCGCATCACGGGCGAGGTGCAGACCGACGTCGAAGGGCTGCAGCTCGCGATCTACGACGACGAGGAGCTCTTCTGGAACTACATCATGAGCGACGCCGACTGCGACTGTCTCTGCAAGGTCTCACCCGAGCACACGAAGAAGGTTTATAACGTCTCGGCGTCCGTGACGGACCTGGCGCTGCCGTTTACCTTCGAGTTCGACATCCACGAGCACCTGCGTCCGCGCTTCTGGTGCGACGCCGCCGGAGTTGCCACTAAGAGCGCGCGCTGGTCGCCACCCGGTAGCTAACAGAGCGGTGTGCGTGTGGCAGGTACATCGCGCTGGCGCGGTGCGTGCCGGGCGGCGACGCCTACAAGCCGTCGTACACGCAGATCACGGAGGAGAACTTCCGCAAGTTCTACTTCACCTCGTGGTTCAGTATCCACATGACGCAGGCGGACGGCAGTGAGCTCCCGGTGCAGCAGCAGGGGATGCCCGTGATCTACGGCGTCATGACGCTGCTGTCGGCGGCCGCCGCGCTGGCGCAGGTGGCCGCGGCGCGCGGGATGCGCCAATCCGAGTCCTTCCACCCGATCATGAAGCTGCTCACGCTGGTCGTGGTCTTCTTCTGCGTCTCGAACGCGCTGCTCTTCCTGCACTTCTACGTCTTCCAGTTCACGGGCGTGGGTGTGCCGCTCTTCGAGTACTCGGCCAAGATGACACAGGTGGTCGTGCGCGTGGGCACGATCCTGCTCGCGATGCTCGTGGCCAAGGGCTGGACGATCAACAGCGTGGCGCTCGAGGGCCAGGAGAAGCTCTCATGCCTCATGATCACGATCCTCGGGCTCTACCTCTCCATGGCGATGTGGTACCTCGTCTGGCTCGACCCGGCGTCGACGCTCTACATCTACGACTCGTGGCCGGGGATCGGCATCTGCCTGTTGCTGCTCGGCGCGCTCGTCTGGTTCGTCTGCACGATCCTCGACACGCGCGCTCACGAGGAAGGCGCCGCGAAGCGCCGCTTCTTCCTCCAGGTACGTACGACCAGCAACGAGGCAACGCGCGTGGCTCGAGCACCTGCTGCGCTCACACCCGCTCTCGCGATGCTGTCTCCAGATCGGCGGACTCTTCTCGGTCTACATCCTCGCGCTGCCGGTGATCGTGCTGCTCGCGTCGTTCCTGTCGCCGTGGGTGCGCGAGAAGGTAGTCGCGTCCATCACGACGAGCGTCGAGGTCTGCATCTACAGCGCGCTCATCTACTTGCTGTGGCCATCGCGCGCGCCGCGTTACTTCGAGGTGCGCGCTCGCTGAGATCTCGTCACTGCTGCTCCTGCTTCTTGGCGCTGACCCCTGCGGTACCGCAGCGCTTGTACTCGGTCTCGTCACCGTCCGAGAAAGCGACGCTGCGCGACCAGAACCTGCCCACCGAGGACCTGTAGTGGCCGAGATCCCCGCCCCCAAGCTCGTCGGCGAACGACCGGATCCGGATGCATGTTGCATGTCGTACGCTCCTCGCGTGGCGCGAGAAGACCGCTCTCTTCATCCCTCTAGCTCAGATCACGAACGTGTTGAGGACCCGGCGCGACTGCCAGTAGATCTCGAGTGCCTGCGTCTCCACGCGCGCCAGGTCCGCGAGCATGCGCACCACCTCGTCCGAGCAGAGCGAGCAGCTCGCGGGATCGCTCAAGCTGCTCGCGACCTTCTCTGCTACGGCCTGGAACAGTGTCGGAGCACGCGCACAGGACGTCAGTTGCAAGCGCATCGCGAAGACACGAGGCGCTCGAGTAAGAGCCCGCACCTCTGCGAGCGCCTCCGCATCGTTCAGTGCGCTGCGGCAGTCAGCCGCTTCGAGCGACAGCGCGGAGAGCACCTCGTCCAGTGGCATCGCCATCTCCTCGTAGCCAGAGCTCCGCGGCACTCTCTCCACCAGCAGCGCTCGCATCTGCGCACTCAAACGACGGTATCAGCGAGCGCAGCATCGCACAAGATCGAGCAGTTCGAGCGCGTACCACAGAGAGGTCGTCTGCGCTCGAACACTGGACGAGCACCTCGAGCGGACGCAGAATCTCGCCGTCGATCTCGATGACTCCCTCCGCGAGCGCGAATCGCAGCACCACGACGTTGCCTGAGGGCGTCTTCAAGCCGAACCAGAATTTCCCGCCCTGCTTCCGGCAGCTCTCGTGCAGCCGCGGCGTCGCGGACACCGCGAGGTTCAGGACGCTGCGGACGACCGCGACAGCGTGATCGAGCGACAGCTCGCTCACGGCGAACGCTGGGAACACCATCGTGAAGCGCGACGGGGAACTGACCCCCACCTCCCGCTGCTCTCGCGCGTCGTTCAGCCACAGCGCAGCGAACGACTTGTCGCTCCAGTGCTCTGCGAGCGCCGCCCACAGCTGGAAGCCTTGCAGCAGCAGCCCGTGATGGTCCTTGCTGCCGCCTCCGTTGCTGCCTCCCAGAACGGAAGAGGAAGGGAGTGTGGCGACGTGGTCTTGCCGGAACGCCGCTTTGATCGCCATGTGGCTGGTTGGCACGTCGCTCTCCTGCATGAGCTCACTCAGCTGCACCAGGTAGAACGCCTTGGCGCGCACCAGTGGGATCGCGAACGAGAACAGCGGCGTGCTGCTTGCTTCGTCGGCGCGGGTGCTTTGCGCTTGGCCATCCCCGCGAGCGTCGGTCTGCTGGAACACGTCCCCTGGTTGGAACAGCAGCGAGCACGACGCGTAGATCACGCCGCCGGCGTCGTGGTACTCCAGAGTGTCGTCGTCCAGCACCATCGACCGCTCTGCTCCGCCAGGTCGCTGTGAAGACAGCACGTCCTGCAGACGATACACGAACGTCGCCACGATCTGCTGCCGAGAGCGGACGTGAACACTCACGTGCCTGGAGCGGGGATAGCCACACACACACACCACGCTCGCTTCAACACTCGAACGCCGCCACCAGCGACCATTCTGCATCAAGGGACGTCGCATCGTACCAGCACGACAGCGAGGACTCGATCAGCTCGATGTTGCTGCCGGCGATGATCCGGCACTTTAGTGTGACAGTCTTCGCACGCGCGAACGAGTCGATCGAGGCAGTCGACATGTCCAGTCTGCACGTGAACATCGAGTCGACTCCTGCAGTGGAGCAAGCGACAGGAGACAGTGAGTCGCTGCCAGTCGGTCGCTGGCAACGCTCAGGGTCTCACAGCCAACGCAAGCCACGCACCGTTCGCTTGGACCTGCTTCTGGATCAGCAGCACCGCGTGCAGGTTGCGCAAGCGGACGTCCATCTGCTCCGACTGCGCGCGCAGCGCTCCCGACGAGCTCGAAACCTGCGAGATGCGCTGCAGCAGAGACTTGATCCGGGACTCGTTCGCGTCGTCCGTCCGACTACTGACGCGCGGCTCCTCTCCGTCTGCTGGCGGAGAACGAGGCAGGACGCTCGTGATCGCGTCCGCGGCTGATTGCTGGTCCAGTGAGTCGACACGCCCGGACACATACACAAGCGACAGCGCCAGCGAGTCTTCGTGAAGCGCGAGCGCCACCACTCCCTGCACCGCAAGCAGCAAACGCCACGGATCGTCAGCCTTCGCTGCAGCGGGCGACGCCGGCACGAGCTGCACGCACCACTCGGAACGGCAGCTTGGTCGCAAAGTTCGTGTGCACTGTCGTCGGCGAGCGGGAGCTGCTGCGAGCGACCAAGTCGCGTACGCGGAAGCCGAACACCACACCCTTCGAGCAGAACACGAAGCACTCCTGCGACGTCACGAACACGACGGACTGCACTGGCGCGCCGAACGCGAGTGGGACGCCAGAGACCGGCACTGCATCCTTACTCGAGGAGTTCTCGGGAAGAAGAAGGAGACGCGCGCGACCGGTTGCCCCCACGATGAGCACTCCGCTGCTCGTTGTGGCAGTCGTCGTCGACGCGCTCGATACGAACGGTACGATGAACTGCACGGGTTCGCCGATCTTCAACAGCTTCCCGGAGCGTCGTGACGCGCCTGCCGGCATCGCAGTGGGTACCAGAGCGTACCGGACACCGCCGTCCACGTCCCCCTGGAGCACCAGCAGCCAGCTCGCGTCTCGCGCCGCCTCAGGAATCAGCCACTCTGCCAGTGACCGCACTCCCACGCCGTCGTCACTCCGAAGTGCGACTACGCACGTCGACTGCTCCGCCTCGAGCTCCTCGAGCTCCACGAGCAGCGGCTCGCTAGCAGCCAGTCCGCCACTGCTGCCTGGTGCTGCTGCAGTCCCCCACACGAGCGTCGTCGGGGCGATAACGCTTGTGCACACCGTGCAGTCGCCGCTTTGAAGCACCGTCTGCACGCCCGGGACGCGGCACAGGAGATCGACGCGGCAGGCGCCGCCAGCGTCAGCACTGCTGGTCGCCGGAGCCGTGAGCATCTGCGTGAGCGAGCCGATGGACTCGACGCTGACCCCACACTCTCCGTCAAGCACCGACCCCCACAATACCACCACTACAGCAGACAGCTACAGAGCAGCGCACCTCGAGAGAGGGTCACTCTGCAGCAGCACGTGGTGCAGAGCGGGCGAGGGCTCCGTCGGCAGCGTCACGCACCACACGGCGCCATCCGTGACGCTCACGAGTACGCGGCTGCTGTCGCTGTCGCTAACTGCCGGGAGCGCGCAGATGTCGACGATCGGCTCGAGCGACCGCAGCGCGCACTGTGTGTGTGTGTGAGAGAGAGACGAGGTGACGAGGTGAATGCAGGAGCGTCAATACCGAGCAGCTCATCTCGCAGCCGCCACGCCCAACAGCCCAACTGCACCATCACGACGCCATCGACGACGAAGTGCGCGAGCCGCGTGTGGAGACTCAGCAGCAGTCGCAGCTGCGCGCTCGGCAGCGCAGCGGCGCGCGGGCGGCGGGCGCTCACGCGTGCGAGCTGCGCGGAGTGGCGCGGCATCCTTTCGCTCGTGCTTTGTGTGGCGTTTGCGATAGTGACGAAAACGAGTATCCGCTCTTTTATCACTATTGCAGTTCCCGAGTCGCATCAACGACAAGCGTGTCAACCAGCAAGATGCTCGCACGTCCGTGGCGCCAGGCGCTCCGCGCGCAGCTCCGGCAGTCGCCGCGACGCGCTGCTTCGTCCTCTTCGGCGCCTCCGTCCTCGGGCGCGTCTGCCGGCGCAACTGTTGCAGTGACGGCGGAGAGTTCGTTTATGCGCTACGCGGGCATCGCGTTCTTCTCCACCATCGTACGGGCGGCAGTCGCTCAGTGGTGAGCGGACGGCGCTCGGAGACTAACGCCCGAGAGGTCGCTGTGGCGCGTCTGCAGGTCGCAACGACTGCGTACTTGGGCTCGTGGCAGGCGCGTGATGCGTATGAGCGAGCGAGCGAGCGCGCGCGCATGTGCGGCGGACGACTGACGCGATGCCTCCGACTGCAGACGCAGCGCTACTTCTGGAAGCTGGAGCTGGTCGAGGAGCGCGAGCGCGAGCTGCAGGCGGCAGCGGTGGCGCTGCCGGCGGACGCGTCGGTGAAGAGCAGCGTGTGCGTCCGTGGGGTTCATGCTGGCGCTGCGGGTGGTGTCGTCAGTGCGGGGAGGCTGAGTGCGCCTGCGTCGTCGTCGTGACGACAGCGGCGACATCGAGTACCGCCAGCTCCGCGTCACCGGCAGCTTCAAGCCCGACAGCACCTACTACCTCTGTGGGTCTCGGCTCTCGGTGGCGTCACGACTGCGTGCTGCTCTCGCTCACTCTCTCTCACACGCACGCACACACGCGCTCGCCTTGCTGCAGACCCGCGCTCGGCGCCGGCCGAGTCGACCGACAGCGTCGCGACGCCCAAGTCCGGCGGCTACCTCTACTCGCTGCTGGAGCGCGTCGACGGGTGCGTGAGCCGCGGTGGCGCGTTGGGACGAGGCGTGGCGGGTGACGTCGTAGCTGTGGATGCAGCACACCGGTGATCGTGAACCGCGGGTGGCTCCCGCGCAAGCTGCTGGACCAGCACATCGCGAGCGGCGCCAAGGAGGAGCGGGGCGAGATCTCTCTTGTCGGCGTGCTCCGTCACGGCGAGGAGGTGGGTCGTGTGTGTGACCGGTTTGCGCGCTGCCGACCGCCCCGACGTGAGCGCTCACCGCGGCGGCGCCGATGCTGCAGAAAGGGAACTTCACGCCGGACAACGACGTGAGGAACCGCCAGTTCTTCTACCTGCAGCACGAGGAGCTCGCGCGCGCGATGGGCATCGAAGGCGACGAACTCCCGGTGATCCTCGACGCGCTCGGTGCGGACGCGCGCGAATGCGACTGTGTTGCCCGATGTGTGCGCTGAAGACCTCGTGTGTGGGTCGCGGTGTGTGCGCCGCAGCGGACGAGGGCGACGTGGCGGCGGGCGAGACGACGCTCGCGCGCCCGCTGCGCAAGAAGCTGCAGAACTACATGGAGTTCTACATGACGCCGGCCAAGCACGCCGCCTACGCCGCGACCTGGTGCGAGTTGCGTTCGGGTGAGTGTCGAGTTGCCATATACTGCGTTTACTCACAGCTCGCGCGCCGCTCCCAGGTACTCGTTCACCGTCGCGGCGACGGTGCTGGCGTTCATCCGCTTCCGCAAGGGCGGCACGGCGAAGGCTGTGGTCGTGAAGGCCAAGAAGCTCTGATCGTCTGGTCACTGGCAGTAGACAGCGTCGACACGCAATACAGCAACATTTTTCAACCCACACTCACACTCGGACAAGTAAACACAGCAGCACCGTAACACCAGCAACATGGAGCACCTCCCGCTGAGCGCACTGACACTCGTGCTCGAGTTGCTGCCGGCGCGCGACGTGGCGCAGCTGACGGCCGCCTGCACGGCGCTGCGGCCGCGCGAGCCGACGGTTCGCGACGCGCTGGCGCTGGTGGTGGCGCGGCGCTTCGGCGCGGAGCTCGCGAGTCTGCGGGCGGACGACGACCGGTGGCCGCGCTGCGCCGCCGTGCTGCGCGCCGCCGAGGTGCTGGCGGTCAAGCGCTGGCTCGCGGGTGCGCAGGCGGTCGAAGACGCGCGCGGCGGCGTCGTGGTGAGCCGGGCGTGGCTGCTGGCGTGGCGCAGACGGAGCCAGGGCTTCGAGCAGTTCCTCGCGCAGTTCCGCGTCTCCAAGAAGAACGAGCGGCGCCAGCAGCAGCAGCAGGCGACGTCGCGCGGCCGCAAGGCGGACGCCAGCGCGTCACGCAGCAGCAGCGTCTCGACGCTGGCGCTCGCTGCGCTCGACACGGACGCCGCCGCGACGCGCGACGCCGGGCAGCTCATCGAGTGTCCGCACGGCGGGAAACTGCCGGCGGCGCTCTGCGTCGGCCGTCGCAAGCGCGTCGTGGTGTCCAGCGCCGTGTTCGCGAAGCTCGCGCTGTACGCGCCGGACGCGCGCGGCTTCCCGCTCGACGCGCCGGACTGCTGGACGTGCGCGCAGGCGCGCGAGGCGCAGGCGCGCGAGGCGGAGCTGGCGCGTCAGACGCGCTTCGAGGGCCAGATCGCCGGCTCGAACGACCTGCTCGACCTGCTGCTACGCAAGTCTGGGTACCCGAACGAGCTCTTCTCGCCGGCGAGCACGCGCGGCAGCACGCACCTGTCGCTGAGCCACTGCGTGGGCAAGTCCTACTTCCTCGTGCCCAAGAAGTGGCTCGTGCGCTGGCGCGCGTTCGTCCGCAGCCTCGCGGACGACTGGCCCGGTCCCGTGCTCAATGCGGAGCTCGTGTGCCTCGCGCACCAGCGCAACGTCGTGCCGCCGTACATCACCATGTTCCTCTCGGGCTTCTCCATCGAGCAGTCGCTGCAGGCGACGCAGGCGTGCGTCCGGGCTTTCCTCGCCGTCTCCATGGCGTGTAGCTGGGTGCCCACTGACGCCTGCTCTTGTTACTGCTGCTGCTGGGTGTCGTGTCGCAGGATGGGGACGAGCGCGTCGAAGCAGTACGAGATCGTGACGCTCGCCGAGTGGGAGGCGTTGCACACCCGCTACTGCTCCGAGTACGCCGTGGGCTTCGACGTCTGGGACGGCTCGTACCACTGGCAGACGCCCGAGTGCCACATCTGCTACTACGGCATGGGCAGCTCCGACACGGAGCGCCGCAACTCCAAGCGCTGCTGATGCGCTTCGTACAGTACGTGGGGATCTAGAGCTCACCTCTGAATGTACTTCGACGCAGGAGCTGCCGCTGCCGACAACATGTACTGAGGGAATGGCTACTGGCAGTCGTCTTGCGGGGTCACGACGTGCGCCGACGCGGCGGCGGCTGCTCCAGCGTCGCCGTCGGTGTCGCCGTCATTCGGCTCCTGCGGTAACCGCGTGGTCTCATCGTCGTCGTCCTCCTCCTCCTCCTCTTCCTGCTCTTCCACAAGCTCTGGGAGGCGGCTGTCGACCGGCGACGCGAACCCGTCCTCCTGCTGGCGCAGCAGCTCGCAGATGTCCTCGAGGTTCTGCTCCCGGCACTGGAGTTTGATGCGCCGGAAGGCTTCGAGCATGGCAGGCACGCTGAAGTCCGCGAAGCTGAGCCGCCCGAAGCGCTTCTGCTGCGCCTCGTAGCACGCGAAGTTGAAGGCGCTGCGCCAACGCTTGGCGACCTCGGCTTTGATGCGCCCGGCGCGGGTGGCCTTGTCTTGGCGGAAGAGCCGCCGTGATTCATGGATCCCGTCGCGCACGACCATGCCGAGTCCGAAGATCGTGACGGCGATGCACGTGCCGACGAGCAGGAAGCTGAGCAGGCTCTTGTCGATGAGGGACTCCTCGTTGAGGTCGTTGAGGCGGATCATGACCCCGAGCCAGAGCGTGAGGAAGAGCTGGAGCTGCGTCACGCTCGCGATCAGGTTGTCCGAGTAGTCTCCGTATGGCTGGAAGAAGAGCAGGAACCACATCATCACGAGGCTGCGGAACAGACAGCGACCGGTGCGTCAGCTTGGAGAACTGGAGATCGACGACGCAGAGGACGGCGTGAGGCAGCGTACCAGACGCAGATCGCCAGCAGCACCTGCTCGACACTGCCGTTCTGCACGAACATGATCACACCGCTCAAGAAGAGCTTGCGCGAGAGGTCGACAACCTCGAACCACCAGTACGCCTGCGAGTCTGCACGAGCGCGCAGCAGACAGGTCAGCACCACCCACCACCCACGCCACCCGCCATTCCGACACCGTCGCACTCACAGTCTGCGTATATGAACCCCAGACGCGCTTCCACCGTCGAGTCCTAGCGATCCAAGCGCCAGGCGTCAGCCTCCCCACGCTCCACCTACCGACCGACACAGCAGACACGCTCGCTCTCTCGCTCTCCGCCGCACCATCAGGTTCTTCCGCTTCATGTACTTGGCGAGCTCCTCGTCCTGGACGTCGATGTTGCCCATGTCTGGCACACACACACCGTCCCTCGCGTGCTGTTCGAGCACCTCGTTGAGCCACTTCTTGCGCAGGCGACGCGCCGGCGGGTTGCGCAGCAGGCGCAAGCGCTCGGCCACGCCGCGGTCCTGCGCGAGGCGGATGAGCACCCAGAAGAAGAATGGGATGCCGACGACCCAGATCGCGACGCCGACCATCGCGAGCACGCCGAAGACCGCCCACGTCGTGTTGTAGCACACGATGCGGCGGTCGACGACGAGGAAGAAGACGTCGCCGATCTCCTGGCAGTTGAACACCATGAGGATCGTCTTGGAGACCGTCGGGTAGAGGAAGAGCGCGACCCAGCAGTAGAGCTTGAGGCACTTGTTGCGGTACGTGAGGTAGTTCATGCGCAGCTTGACGCGCGCCTGCCACACGCGGAGGTTGCTGCGCACCGTGCGCTCGAGGATCTTGCCGCTCAGCGTCTGCTTGGACGGGCACTGCGCGTGCACGGAGCGGAAGAGCCCGAGCTTGGGCGTCTTGACCTGGGACATCCCGAACTCGCGCTTCAGCCGCCGGGTCTCCGCCTTCACGGCCTTGACGCCTGCGCGCCGACTGCCCGGATCCGACGACTGCTGCTGCTGCTTGCGCTCCAGGTCGGCGCGCGCGATCTCCTGTCGCCGGCGCCACCAGAGACGTGCGAGCAGGAACGGGTTGAGACTCGCGTCGTCGTTGCGCACTTTCTCGCCCTCGAGCACGGGCAAGCCGCACTTGAGGCAGTTGCGCGGGATGAGCAGCAGCTTGGCGCTGTAACTGCGCATGCCGGCGTAGAAGTACATGGTGATGACCGAGAGAGCAAACGCCACGAGGATCACCGTCACGCTGGAGAGCACACGCCACGTTAGCGACGCAGTAGCTTTCCGAGTCATGACGAACAGAAATCATGACAAACGAACACGCACGTAAAGTCAAAGTAGAACGTCGTGGAGATGACGCAGTCGATGCCGGCGATCGCCACGAGGTCCTGCAGACAGCAACACGCTCGTCAGGCGGGTGAGTTCTGGCGCTCTCGTCCAGTCTTCAGGCAGTGCTGAGCAGTGTGACGCACCAGATTGAACTGCTGCGAGACGTTCATGATGCTCTGAATGTCGGGCGACCACTTGATGACGAACGCGTCGCGGAAGTTGCCGAAGATCTGAAAGAAACCGATGAAGATTTTGAGCTTGCCCGCCTTGATGGGGAACGGCTGGGCTGGCGGCTCGACCTCGACGCCAAAGAGTACCTTGGCACCCTTCTCGGTCTTGTGCTTGAAGCGATTCTTGAGCTGCTCGAAGCCCGAGAGCACGGCGGTGGATCGCCGCCGGTACTGCTCGCGCGCGACCTCGAGCACGCTCTGGCGGCGCTTCGACTCCGCGGGAGCCTTGAGGCGCCGATCGGCCTCTGCCTTCTCTAGCAGCGCGATCTCCGTGAGGTCACGCAGGTAGAACCGAACTGCCGCGACCGCGGCGCCGAGTGCGAGTGCGAGGAGCACCGGGATGACGAAGTTCTGCCACCGGATCGACGCGCGTACTTGTTCATTCGCCTTCTCGCACGCTGTGTGTACACGTTAGTTTGTCTGACGGCACGAGTTCGTTCGCTCAACGCACGCTAACGGCTCAGACGAGCACGTACGGAGACATGCGTTGTCCTTGGTTTTCTTGTACCGATCCGCGCACACGGAGCAGATCGCCATGCCGTAGCCTTCAGCGCACGATGCATTCGCCGGCTGTTGTGCTAGCGCTTCGACCGTGATGCCTGGTTGGCACGCGCCGGCGACCTGCAGCACCACCACACGCACCGTGGGTCAGTCCGCACGAGCACTCGATCCTGTAGTCGTCCAGTCCGACGCATCCACGAACCTCGCAGACATAGAACGCCTTGCGGGAGACGCACGAGAAGATGCGGTCCGCCGACCAGTACTTTGGGAAGTCGACCGATGTGCTGCACGCGTAGAGCACGTCGCTGATGTTCGCTCCGGGAACCGCGAGTGGCTTGCACGGGTCGTCGCTCGCCCACTGATCCGGGCTGCAGCTCCGTGTCTGCTTGGACTGCGGCGCGGCGAAGAGGTAGAAGCCCTCAGACGTGCGCGGCGACGTCGTGCCGTATTCGACGCCGAGCGTCTCCGTCGCGCGCCGCACTGTCATATTGCACTGCGCGCCGGTCGGGCAGTCGTAGCAACGCAATCCGTCCATACTGCACGGGCCATCGCCACCAAGCGCCAGGCATCAGCAGCGATAGCAACACACAGCCACGCAGCGAAGCGCACCTGTACTTGTTCTTCACGCAGCGCGAGCACTTGTTGCTGGGGAGGAACCGCGACAGATGCGCCAAGAGCGTTAGTGTCAGTGCTTCCATCACCACACGCACGCACACCAGTGGAGAGAGCTCCAATCGCTCAACGCACTCGTTGTCCGTCGAGTACCCCGGCTCACACGGCAGCACGTTTACGTGCCGGAGGAACTCAATGTCCTTCTCGTACTGCGGGAGTGCGCACGTCACCTTGAGCGCGTACGTCGCGTTCTTGGGCTCCGTCTTGAATGTCGCGCCTTGGTACGTGATCACGCCCGCGCCTGCTCTCGTGTAGTCCGGCGGCTTGAAGTCCAGGCGCCCGCCGTCGGCGGCGATCACAGGCGCGACGATGCACTCGGTCTCGCCGTCGAGCACCTCCACTTGGCCGTAGAGATCGAGAGCGTTCAGGCGCGGCCACACCGACGCCACCTGCTGCGCGCGGCTCTTGTTGAGCGCGTCCATGGGCTTGAACGCCTCCTCGTCCGGCAGCTCCAGCGCCGCCACGCCGCTGCGCACAGTGTCTGGCCACCAGAGAACCTTCACGTCGCGCGTGTTCGTCGCGATGTCGTACAACGAGTTGTTCCGGATCGTGCAGCGCGTACACGGGTACACGGGCTGCGCCAGCTCCTCATACGTGAGCCAGAACATGCACCCGCCGCTCGGTGCGAGGTTCCCTTCGCACGAGATCTGCAATGTCGTGACGCCATCGATAGTCTCGTAGAAGAACGCACCCCCGCGCGTGCTCGCGTTGTTGTACTGGAAGCGCGAGTCGGCGATCTCGCTTGCAGTCGCGCTCTTGACGTACACAGCGCCGCCGTACGCCGCGTTGTTGGCAGAGAACGCGGACAGCGTCACGCTCAGTGTCGAGCGATCCGCGATGAAGACTGCACCGCCGCGTAGATCAGCGAAGTTGTTCGTGAACGCCGCACTGTTCACGGTCACCACGCTCGAGTCCGAGACTGAGATGCCGCCGCCGCTCTCTGCGCTGTTGTACTCGAAAGTCGAGCTCTCCGAGATCGTCACCGTAGCCGTGACCGCCGCGGCGATCGCGCCGCCCGCCAAGTCAGCGACGTTCCCGACGAACTCTGTCCCCGAGACGAAGACGGTGCTGCTGCGGTCCGCGAGCAGCGCGCCGCCGATCCCCGCTGTGTTGTTGATGAACACCGAGGCGGTGAGGTTGACACGACCGTCAGCGGACGCCACAGCGCCACCGCTATCGGTCTTCCCGGTCGCGAAGACGCCGCCGTTCGAGATGAAGTATGAGCGCGTGCTGTGCAGGAACGCGTCTCTCCCGACGAACACGCCTGCGTGCGCACAGATAGCAGTGCGCAGTGAGGTTAACAGAGTCGCGATGTCGCCTCCCCAGCGCATGCGCTCGCACCGCAGCCTTGGCCCTTTGCGAGGTTGTTCATCACGAGCGTGGCTTCGAGCGTCGCGCCGACAAACGTGCCAGTCTCGAGGAAGATCGCACCGCCCGAGTCGTCCGCAGTGTTGTTGAGCAGCGCCGAGTCCTTGAGAGACACCTGCGCCTCGTCCTGCACGAAGATGCCTCCGCCAAAGTTGTTGGATGCTGTGCGTCGACGTAGCCGTACGACGCAGCACACGACGACACGTGAGCGAGAGTGAGATCGCTGCTGGCATTTCACGAGCGCCTCATCGCCGTAGAGACCACACAACAGGGACGTACTGCTGGAGCTGATCTCCGTCAGGTTGAACGACGCCTTCGCGCCAGCTGTCGTCACGAACACGCTCCCACCGGACTCGTTCGCGCGGTTGAACGACAGCACTGACGTCGCCACCGTCATCAACGCTCCATTCTCGACCGAGGCGCCGCCACCAGACTCGGCGCTGCCATGCGTCAGGTACGAGTTCGTTATTCTCAAGACCGTGTTCTCATCGCTCGCCAAGACCAGCGCGCCACGCAGAGTCTTCAGCTGGAGCCCCGCCGTCGCCGCCAGCGTCTTCCCCGGGTAGTCGACTCCCACGACGCGCTTGTAGAGTGCTGCCCAATCGGAGGTGAACCGTGCCGGATCGCCAGTGATCACTGATGCGTCCACTGTTGTCTGGGACTCATCCGTCACAGCGATAGAGCCGCCGTAGAGCGCCTCGTTCAGGAGGAACAAACTCTTCTCGATCTTGGCGGGCGACTTTGCGAGCGAGAACATGCCGCCGCCTTGTCCCGAGTCGTTCTGCGTCGCTCGGTTCTCCAGCACGAGCATCGATGTCGCTGAGAACGTCGGACCGGCAACGTAGATCGCACCGCCATACAGCGACGCGGTGTTGTTGTAGAACACGCTCGCACTCACGCTCACAGTCGTGAGCGCCGCGCTCGTGTTCTCTGCTGCTATCCCCGCTCCTCGCTGCGCGGCGTTGTCGACGATGCCAACTGAGCTGAACGCAGCGCTGGTCGCCTGACTGACGAAGACGCCGCCGCCCTGCAGCGCGCGGTTCTTCTCAATTCGCACCTGCGACACCGTTGTCGTTCCCTTGCCGGTGATGTACATGCCTCCTCCACGACCGCCTGGGATCTCCCCACGCGCTATGCGGAACCCAGAGAGCTCGCACGTCGCACTGCACTCGATCAGCGCGTTAGCACCGTTGTTCGAGTCGCTGGTGACGGTGTTGGAGTCGAGAAGAGAGCGCTGGAACGACGGGTCGGCCCACTGGACAATGCTTGCAGGAGCACTGCTGCTGCTGCCGCTCACATACAGCCCGCCTCCGTTCTTCGCCTTGTTGCGCTGGATCACGAGGTTCGAGTGGCGCACAACACCTTGGTACACTGCCACTCCTCCGCCAGCACGATCCGCACTGCTCAGTTCGACTGAGACGTTGAGAAGCTGGCAGTCGGCGTTCGCGCCGACGTAGATGCCTCCACCGAGACTCGACACGGTCGTGGTCTGGATCTCGGTGTTGGAGAGAACGCACAGTGCTGCAGCCTCGGCCGCGACTCCGCCGCCGCTTACTGCCGAGCCGCTGACGACGCTGATGCTGTCGACAGATGACAGCGCTCCGGTGATGTAGACGTTGCCTCCGAGACTCGTCGCTTCGTTCGAGTGCAGCGCTGCTGGCGTGCCCGATGACAGCGAGTCCATGAGTGGAGAGAACGAGGATGCGCTCACGTAGAGTCCGCCCCCGAGAAGCGCGGCGCAACGTGAGATAAGCACTCGGTCGTGCGCCACCCGCACGTTTGCCAGTGACACACCGCCACCGATGCCGTTGGTGCAGACGCACGCCTTGACATCGACGTTGCGCAGAGCGAGGTCGCCGTCCCGTGCAAAGATCCCCCCGCCGCCACTTTGTGCATTGTTCGCTTCGAACACGACCGCGTTCAGTGCCACCGATCCGGTCGACAGTGCGCCGCCTCCGTACTTGGCGTCGTTAAACTCGAGTCGCAGCGTGCCAGTCATGCTGGAGTTGGCGACGTACATCCCTCCACCTGCGTTTGACGCAGTGTTGTTTGCGACGCGCACGCTTGCGATCGCGATGTCGCTCTCGGTGGCGAAGATGCCTCCACCGTCCTTTGTGGCGTGGTTGTTCTTGATCTCAACTTGCGAGAGTGTAGCGCGAGGGGCGTTCAGGGCGTAGATCCCTCCGCCTTGGCTTGCAGCGCACTCTTGGACCGTGGCGCCGCTGAGCCGGATCTTCGCTCCGACGAGCGCCGCACCGCCGCCGGAGACACTCGCAGAGCAGTTCTTCAGCACGAAGTTCTGGCCGTCCGCGGTACTGGCGTCGACGAATATGCCGGCGCCGCTCGACGCGACACAGGATTGGATGAGCGCATCTTGCAGCTCAACGGCGCTGCCAGACGTGATGACCATCCCGCCTCCAGACGTTGCGGAGCATCCGCCAACGTCGAGCGACGCAAACTTGACGGAGCCCGCTCTCACCGCGACGCACCCGCCGGCAGTCGTCGCTGTAGACCTTGCCACCACCAGCCCCGAGATGCTCGCGCTAGACCACTCGCTGTAGAGTCCACCACCGTGATCTGTCGGGAAGAAGTGTGAGTGAGTTTGCAACGCCTGAGGAACCAGCAACAGTAGGCAAGCAACGATCACCTGCAGTGTTGCCTGACAGAGTGGACTGCGCGTCGAACACGAGACTCTCGTTCGTCGTGACGAAGACCCCGCCGCCGTGCCGAACAGCTTGGTTCTCGCGAACCTTCGTGCCAGTCGACGTCAGTACTGCGTCGCGGAGGACGGCGACGCCGCCGCCATCGAGCGCTGCGACGTTTGCCTTCACATCGAGTGCGATTGTGACGACGCCGCTGGACTCAACCACCAGCCCTCCGCCAACACTCGCGCGGTTTGACTGAACACTCAGGCGCGACAGCGTGACAGTTCCACCGGAGCAGAACAACCCGCCGCCCTGCGCGCTTGCTTCGTTCTTCTCGACTAGGGCTGTGTTCACACCAACGATCATCGAGTCGCCGGTCGCGTAGACTCCCGCGCCATTCTCCGCTCGGCATCCGGTCACGACAGCCGAGTTGAGCGTCACCTTCGCGCTGTCGATGAACAGTCCGCCGCCACCGCTCACCGCCGAACAGTTCTTCAGGGATGTGTTTTGAAGCGTGAGCTCCGACTGTGAGACGTGGATGCCACCGCCCTGGCGACTCGACCTTGCCCCCGCGATCTCAAGTCTCTCGAACTTGCTGCCGCGGCTGTTCATCATCTTGACCGCTGCACCATCCTCTCCGACCGTGTTGATCAGCGACAAGTCCATGAGAGTAACGCTGTCGGCGCCGCTGACGGTGATCCCGCGGGATGCGTGCGCGCAGTCGATCACCGTCAGAGACGCGCCGCGGAGACCTCGGACCGTCAGCTTCTTCGTTACGAGCAAGTCGCAGTTGAGCGCGCCGCCGTACGTGCCGGGGTAGACAAGGATAATCTGCCCCGGCGTCGCCATGGCGACCGCGTTGCGAAGAGACCGCACC
Organism: Globisporangium perplexum; assembly: GCA_023333865.1. NCBI lineage: Eukaryota > Oomycota > Peronosporomycetes > Pythiales > Pythiaceae > Globisporangium > Globisporangium perplexum. Next base: position 22,577 of record JAASFS010000050.1, on the reverse strand, counting down.
GCCTTTGGGGCTGTCCCGGTTTGAGACGAGTCCATCATCTCGCCTGTTCCTTGTATGTCGTCGCCGTTGGTGCTGACAACGATAACGTTCGCTTGCGGCTCCGAGCACACAGGGTCGCAGTTCGCGCCACACGACGCCAAGTTGCGAGGGCAGACGACTTGGTTGCTGCAGTCTTCACCGACGAACCCGCTCAGACACACGCACACGCCGTTGACGCACGCGCCGTTGTTGGAGCAGATCGTCGGACCTGGACAAGGAACGCTTCGGGCTGCGATCGCGGTGGCGGACGACGCAACGTCGTACTTCAAGGCGAACCCCGAGTGCGTGATGCTGACATCAGAGTGGAACGCGACAGTGACTGAGTCGACCGGGGTCTTCGTGGAGAGCGTGAACACACCGTCGCGACGGCACCCGCCGTCCCACAACACCGTCGTGGTCCCGCTCACCGTTACATCAACCTTAACGCGATCGAAGTCGCACTCGAGCCAGAACGAGGTGATCTTGGGGAACGCAAGATCAAGTCACAAGGAGTACAGCTCCACAAGCTCAGCACACTCGGTCGGTTTTGGCAACCACAAGTTGTCCGGACGTACATTCAGTCCGATGACGGCTGGAGTCGACGGCGTGATTCGCCACTGCCGCGCTTGCTGGTTCCTGTAGCTTTTGAGCTGGATGAACCCCCTCACGCCGCCGCACTGGAACTCGCTTTCACTCGCAGCATTCGCGATGTAGGTTGCCGGTTCGCTCGCGACTGACACACTCTCATCTGCGTTCTGGACTTTGACTGTGTACAAGTACGTGCTGCCCGCGGCGATTCCGCTGTCCTCGGCGTACGTGTCTGTTCCAGCGTACACTTGCTCACCGTCGCGATACAAGAAGTATCGCCGAACACCCACAGTCTCCACCCAGTAGAGCGAAACAACGAACTGCGACGCTGTCACTCACACACAACGAAAGGGAGAGACACGTGAGCACAGTGGTTTGTGACGCGAGCTCCCCACCGAAGGTGAATGGAGCAAGTTGAAGATGCTCCGCATCGCAGCAGCTTCAAACGCACCGCATCCGATCGTTGGAGGTTGAGGCTGACCAGCCAGCCTTGCTGTCGTGAAGTACACACGATTCGTAGGCTCTCCGAGGTCGCCATCGCTCCCTTTTGCAGCCTGCGTGTGGACCCACACAAAGAAGGGCACACGAATCAGCCCACACACTCAACAGCGAGCAGCTCTCGTCGCGACACGTACCACCGTGGCGTAGTAGTTCGTGTTGAGATCCAGTCCGTCCACTGTTCCGTTCAACGAGGTGATCGGTACCGAAAGGGACGCGACGTGAGGCGACGAGGACGCCACCAACGCGACCTCGATGAAGTAGCCATCGATGTAGTTGCCGCCAAAGTCATTGCACGGCAGCCAATCGAGATCCACTGACGTCGTCGTGACTGCAACCACGCGAGGGCTCCGCGGCGCCTGCGCGCGAGTCGGCATCACTGTCGTGAATGTGGCGGGCTCGCTAGACCGGGATGGTCCGACAGCGTTGAATGCCGTGAGCACGACGCTGTATTCCGTGAGCGACTGGAGATCGCCGATCTCGCATGAGTGGATGATTCCTTCGCACCGCGCGACCTCTGAGTCCACTAGCGTCACGATGAGCGTGTAGGACGTGAGCGGTACGCCGCCCGTGTCCACTGGATCGATCCAGCTCAGAGTCATGGAGCCGCCGGTGATGACGTCTGCAGTCGGCGGCGCGGGCCGCTCAGGGGGTCCGACCTGAACCGTGGTGTCCGGGACACTCGACGTGAGTTCGCTCTTGCCAGCGGTGTTGCCGATCTTCATGGTGAACTCGTACGTTGTAGTGGGCAAGAGACTGCCGACCTGGAGGAATAGGAGAGACTGGTCCGTCGCCTCAAGGCGTCGCTGCCTAGGCGCGGTGTCCGATGGGTTCCCAGCCAACTGGAGAACCGAAGTCGGTGTGACCAGGATGCCGTTCGCGTAGATCTCGTACGAGAGATTGGCGATGTTCACACCACCGGTGTCGGCTGGTATCAGGATAGCTAGCGTCGCAGACCCTCCCGAGACCTTGACGATGTTGACGGAAGTTGGCTCGGATGGCGGGGACACAGCCTCAGTTCGGAGAACCGCTGACGATCCGTCTGTACCGAGTCCGAGCAGGTTCCTAGCGTACACGGTGAACGTGTAGTCCTTGTTCGCGAGCAAACCGCCGAAAGAGACCTCTGGCTGGGTTACCACGATGTCGCGGTCGTTCGCGTTCACCACGTAGTGCGTGATTTCATTGCCGCCGTTGTCCTGCGGGGGGCTCCATGACAACTTGATCATCCCACCGGTCGCGGTCTCCTTCTTCGGGATCCCCGTAGGTCCAGGCACCGAGATATACGTCGTGTTCAGCATCACTTTCGATGAGTTGAGCGAGTACCCCATGTCGTTCAAGCACGAAACCATGAAGAGGTACGGCGTCTCGCACTCGAGTTTCGTCTTCCAGTAGTAGAAACTCGTGCCGTTGTACACGAGCTCCCACACAGGCGACTTGAGGCGCGAGCTCATGTACAGTTGGTAGTACACAGTCCCGCTGCTCCCGATGTCCACTGGGATGTCCCACTCGACACGGATGCCGCCTCCCGTCGCGCCAGACTGGTAGAGATAGTCGATCGAGTTCGGACGTGACGACACGTTCGTCCTGAAGACCGCCGGGTGATCCAGATTAGGTGCCACAGGTGAGCACCCTGACACTTCGTTCACCGGAATGTATACGAATTCGTAGTCGCGGGTTGGCAGCAGTCCACCGAGCTGCACGGTAACTTCGAACTGCAGCACGCTGATGCCGACGTAGTCATAATAGTTGCCGATCGCCTGCAGAAGGAATTACGGTTCGATTGAAAGCTCTGATGAGTGGTGCGTCAAGCGCGGATGCAAGTGACAGGTAGATCCCCGCACCTTTTTTCCGTCCAAGTAGAGGTCGAAGTCAATGATCGAGATCCCGCCTGATCGATCGAATTGAACAATACACAATATGAACACAAAGCGAAGGGACCGCCAACACGCGGTGGAAGACAAGTGCGCACCCGTGTCGTTTGGAGAGAAAAGTCGGACGTTGAGAGCTCCACCAGTCGTGAACGCCAGGATCGGTGGGGGTGACAGTCCTGGTCGCGTTGGAGATCGCGTCGTGATATTCACCACCTGGCTAGGTGCTCCGCGAAGCTGCAAGTCGTACTCCCATTCTGGCTCCAAGATCTTCGACTCCAGGATGCTGCTCTCGAAGCTCAGGTCCTGGTCCTTGAAGAACAGGAAACCCGGCACACTCGCGTCCAGTTGGAACAGAACGCCCTGCGTTGACATCACAGCAATCAGTGGACACAAGAACTCGCACATCATACTACTTACATACAGATGGGCGAGTGCTTACGCCAAAGTCGAAGTAGCCGTCTGGATCCAGCAGGTTGGCTACGTCCAGCGACACAGAGATGTTGGTGAAGTCGGGTGCGATGAAGCCCGTCGTGATTGTCGCGTGATCGTCGTTTGTCAAGGTGACGCCCAAGATGTCGTAGTTGGTGCTCGCCGCCAGGCTGTACAGCACCACTTTGTCCTCGTTGAAATAGTGGCTCGCAACCTGGAAGCGTTCGCTCTTGTTGTGAATTCGCAGGTAGAAGGTGTACTGGAGTGACTGATACCCGCCTGCAAGATCACACCATTACACATCAAGTGAACTACTGCATTCTGTCGGAGGCGAAAGCTAGCAGCGAGGGAACGGACCTTTGTCGTCTGGAGGCTGCCAGTCGAGGACGATCAAGCCCCCAGTCGTTGAGTTTGCCTTGCTCCGGACGCGTGGAGGCTTTGGCCGTGACAGAGCGCCGCTGGTGATCGTTTGTTGATCCGAGATGTCCCCGACTCCGACAACGTTGACAGCCTGAACAGAAGATCACGATCTGAAGTCAGTGGATGCCACCTTCGCAAGAGACAGCAATTGTACTTCTCGCGCACCGCTGCTTTGATGAGGTACTTCGTCTCGGCGTACTTGACGCTCAGCGTGATAGTGCTCGAGTTGTCTGTAGACGTGCGATTCGTCGCGAGCTGGAGTTATCACGATCGCAATGCAACCACACACACAAGTAGAGGTGTCAACCGAGATGTTTCTCAGTGGGAACCCCGATCCGCTCGAGTCGCACCTCGAATACGCCGTCTGAAGCGAACGCGACGTAGACCAAGTAGGATTGAATCGGCGCACCCCCCAAGTCGAGCGGCTCAGACACCGCGATCGTCATCAAACCTCCGGTGGCGTTTACAAGTGCGATCCCCAGAACCGGTCCAGGGGTCGTCTGGATGGTTGTGGTCCCGGAGATCGGCGCGCTGAATGCTCCAGTGCCGATGCGGTTGATCGCTGCGATCTGGAATGCGTACCGCGTGAAGGACTGCAAACGTCCAAACGCGAACTCGGTCGCGTTGTCTTTGGAGAGGAAGAACTCGCCCCCGTCGCCGCTGCTGACCGTGAGGTTGTACCCTGTGATCCAGAGATTCTCTCCTCCTAGATTCACGGGAGGCGTCCAGCTCAGCTTGATCAGCCCGCCGGTTTTGTGAATCGGCACTGGATCTTGAATGGCTCCCGGAGGCGACATATCTCCGTCGTCCAGGATCGTGACCCAGGTGACAGTAGCGGATCCGATCAGCCCGCCGCCACTCTCGCTGGAAACACCGAGAGCAAACTGCTTGAACGGTAAGGCGTACACGCTGTTGTTCTGGATGCGTATTCTGGCGAACTGCTTCGTTTCGCCATCTGCGAACGTCACGATCGGTGTGACGATTGAAAAGTCAGCTGGTGTAGTCGCCGTCGACAGCAGCTCGTCAGTATGAACAGACACGCGAATGCTCGTCGCGGAACTGTTACCACGAAGCCGCTGGAGCGGAATGTCTACGAACTCCGCATCTTCCCGTACGCTAATCGTTGTGTTGGCAAAGTCTATCCATCCAGCATCTCCGTCATCAGCAAGGAAAACCGATGCTGTAGACGGTGGGATCGGCTCGGAGCGGTCTGCAGTGGTGTCGGACACTTTGATGGCAAGCTCGAGCGGAGTGGCTGCGTACACCGCATCGTTGAGCAGCTGAACGGCGAACTCCTTCTGAATCTCGCCATCCAGGAACGTAAACCTGCGCGCGGGCTCGGCTGCAAGCACGAAGTTGGCACCTGCCACGGCTGTGCTGCTCGGTGCGACGTCGTATATGCACGTGACGGTGCCGGACTTGCCGTCCACTCGAACGAGTTGGAATGCCACGGAGGTGGCGTTCTCGAACACAGTGGTCACCGCTGACTGGATCACGATCGACCCGCGCTGAGCGATATCGGTGTTGCCTTGGACTTCTGTAGTCCATGCGCTCTTGCCAGCGCTGTTCGACGCTCGTACTCGCATCATGTATGCCGTCGACGACGCCAGTCCATCGATCATGATACTTTGCGCACTTGTAACTTGAGTCATTGCTGCTGTCGCGTTGAGCATCTTGTAGAGCTCGACTTCGTAGACGATGGCTTCGCCTCCGCTGTCATCTGGGCCTCTCCACTTGAACGATAATGAGCCGAACGTACGGCGCTCGATGGTGAGGTCGTACACGACAGATGGAAGGGTTGCGTTGGCAGTCGTCGCATTCACAGCGGGACTCGGCGGGCTCTCACCAAGCTCTGCAAGCGAGATCGCTGTCGTCGAGAATGAATAGGTCTTCCGCGCGAGGAGCGCCTCGATCATAACCTGGTAGTATCCGTTGGCCTGTATCGTGCGTACGAGCACACCATCCTGGTGAAGCTTCAGGCACGTGATGTTGGAGCCGCCGTTATCAAGCGGACCCCGCAGTGCGAGGACGATGCTCTGCGAGGTGAAGCTGACGATCTCTGGAGGCATGGGTGCTTGCGGGCGTGTCGCGTTTCCGTTCCGAACAGTACGGACGATAGGCGGACCGTACCCGATCTTGTTCTTCGCTGCGATCGAGATCGTGTAGTTCGTGTTTGCCTCGACACCATAGTACGTGAAGAACGTGTCTGCGGTCGGTTTCTCGAGCAGCACGACTGCGGCTTTGGTGATCGCGACGATGTACGTCTCGAGCGGGACTCCACCCGTGTCGTTCGACTTGATCCATGCGAACACCAGCGTCCCTCCTCCGACAGTGGCGTTGACGCTCACTGGAGCAACTGGGACTGTCGCGACAGACGTGCGAGCCGTGAGAGGCTCGCTCTGAACACCTGACCCGTGTGAATTGACTGCTTGGACGGCGTACAGATGCTCCTGCTCCGCGATGAGACCATACATGTCCGTGTAGATCGTGCTCGTATTGTAGAGCGAGCCGAGTGACAACAATGCCACGCCGTCACGAAAGATACGATAGCCGAGTAAGACATCGCCGCCCAAATCGAGTGGAGCTATCCACGAGAACACGATTGATCCGCCCGTGGAGTTCAGGTGCAGCAGGCTTGTTGGTGTCCCTGGGACTGTGATAAGACTTGGCGTTTTCTTGAGCACCATCGGAGAGCGTACACTCGAGCCTGCAGAGTTGCTCGCCATGACTGTGTACGTGTACGTCGTGCTCGGCTGCAATGATCCGCGTCTGAAAGTCGTTTGGGTGCCGTTGTAGAGGATAGCGCCTGACTCGGCGAAGAGAACGTAGCGCACGACAGGGTCTCCGCCTCTGTCTGCCGTCGGTGACCAACTGATCGCTTGCATCCCGGCTGTGCTGATAGTCACATTGAGATCGTACGGGACTTCCGGTGCGGAGACCTTTCCAGTTGTAGCATAGATGACGGTATAGCCAGCAAAGGTGGTAGCATCTGCGCACGCACTGACGTCGTTGACCGGGACGACAATGAGCCCGTACGTCGTCGTCGCGTTCAGTCCCGACAACTTCGCCGCCAGTGTGGTCCCCTTCGAGCTCACGTTCGAAGCCGGTTGTCTGAACTTTGTGCTCGCGTCGTACCCTGCGAAGTACGCGATCTCGTAGCTTGAGATGTCTGTCCCACCCAAGTCGAGTGGCACGTTCCACGACAGCGACACGGAGCCTCCTGTCGTCCCGAGCACTGTCAAGTTCTTTGGTTCGTCGGGTAAAGTGATGAACGATGTCTTCACCGTGAGTGTATCGCTGGACTCGCCCACACCCTGCAGCACGAAGCATAGTGAGACTGACAGTTAGCTGTCTGCCATTCATCCGATCGTCCTCGCGTACATCACAACGTACCACTACATTCGCGACCTTGTACTTGAGCTTGTACTCTGTCGAATATGTGAGTCCCCGGAGAGCGAATACTGGGTTCGTCCCGTTGTACACGTCGGTAAACACACTGGGGAACTGCCGCGATGTGGCTGAGAGCGTGATCTGCGAGATCGCGAGGCCCCCGAGGTCAAACGATGGTGCGAGGTTCAAGTAGAGCGCCCCGCCAGTAAGATTCACCACGACGACACCAGGCGGTTTGCTTGGAATGGATGCTGCTCGGGTGGTGAAGTGGAGTGCAGTAGTCACTGCACCGAACATGCCTTCGTAGTTCTCTGCCTGGATCGTAACGCTGTAGTTCGTGAGTGGCTGTAGCCCGTACACTGCAAAATACTCGGCTCGCGCATCGTTGATCGCGACCTCGACGGTGTTTGAGCTAGTACGCACGACAACCCGATAGAGCAGGATCGCAGCACCCCCCGAGTCGAAAGGAGGACTCCAGGACACATTCGCTGCACCTCCTGTCCGCCACAGCACCTGGGCACTTTGTGGCGCAGTCGGCGCAGTCGGAGATGAAGTCTGGGCGAGAACAGGCACGGACGGATGGCTTTCGAAGTAGCCGTTCCTTGCTGTGACCACCACGCTGATCGTCGAGCGCGCCGCAATGCCAGTGATGTTAATCGAAGTGTCGAATGTGCTGAACTCGCGCGTTTGCTGAAGGTTGGAAGACACCGCGACGCGGTAGGAGAGGAAGGTGACGTTGGCAGCCCCGAAGTTTACTGGCGCGACCCAGTTCACTCTCGCGTATCCGCCTGAGAGCACAAGTACGCTGACATTCTGAAGTTGTCCAGGCTCGGAGACATCGCCGTCGTCCACGATCTCGACAAAAGTCAGAGATTGAGCGCCAACTCCAGCTTGTCCCGATGTGATGGTCAGATTGAGACCGAACACCTTCTGCTTCTGGAACACTGCGTCATTGGCGATGTGCACGTAAATTGCTGCCTCGGCTTGCCTGTCTGCGAACGAAACCGAGGAGTTGAGAAGGCGGTAGTCGGTGTCTCGCACCGCGCCGTTCAATACATCGATAGTGTCGACTCGAACGACGGCGGCGCCACTGAACGCTTTGATGCGCGTGAGCGGAATCCGCAAACTCGCGGTCGACTCGACAGCCGTGTACGCTGTCTGGGAGAACTGGATGAGTCCACTGTCACCGTCGTCTCGAATCGTTACCGCAAGGACACTTGGAGTCCCGATCGCGCCAGAATCAAAGTCAATCGCGAGCAGCTCAATGTAGAAGACTCGCTCCGGGTCGTCCAATACGGCGTTGTTGATGATTGAGACGTTGAGAGTCTGCTGCTTCGCCCCTGCGTCGAAGTGGATCGTACCATTTGTGCTTCCGCGGTAGTGAACCATGTCGATCGCAGTGCCGTTGAACGTGCGATACTTGCACGCGGCCGGCATCGCGCCTCCGTTCGCGCGGGCGACGATAACCTTGAGCACTGCAGCCCCCTCCGACACACTCGTCGTGTCTGAGAGAAAGCTCATCGTTCCAGGCGACACGGGGTCTGTTTTCGCGAGAGTGAGAGCACTCCAAACTCCGTTGCCAGCCAAGTTCTTCACACGAATGCGCAGCGCGTACTGGGTGCTTGCTACGAGACCGTGGATCTGCAAGGGCGATCTCGCATCCGCGACCGTCTGGGTCTTGGAGTCGGTGCTGTTCATTACCGAGACATCGTACGAAATGCTTGAGGATGCAGCTCCGCCTGTGTCTCTTGGTGCACTCCACTCGATGGCGAGACTGTCGAACGACCTATCAACGACCGTCATGCCCTCAACGAACCCAGGTGTTGAAATGGACGTAGTCGAGACTTGCACCGAGTCACTCATCCTCCCCTCGCCAGCAGCGTTGACTGCGCTGACCGACACCAGATAGCTCGTCGAAGCGAACAGCCCCACGATGTCGAACACGTTCGCAGACACCAACTCTGCGATGACGGGCTTGCTGTCGACAAACAATCGGTACTCTGTCACTGGAACGCCGCCAAAATCGTCTGGCGGAGTGATCTCCACTCGCACTCGCCCTCCATACACAGTCAGAATTCTCGGCATCAATGGTAGAGCTGGAGGACTCGCTGCATCAGTGATCACAGTACGTATCGTAGCTGCGCTCAGCCCCACATCGTTCTTCGTCTGCACGCTGATCTGGTACTCCGTCTCGGCGTACAGCGCGCGAAACTCGATGCGAGTCAGCTCTCCATTGTATGCGCTCACAGTCGTGCCGCTCTTCCCAATCAAGACGCTGAACCCTCGCACCGGTACACCACCCGCGTCTGGTGATGCCGACCACCGTAGCTCGACGGATCCTCCTCTTGTCGCTAGCACCTCGATGTCTGGAGGCATAGAGACGCTGGGAGGTGAGCTGCGCAGGAGCAGGATCGCTGGCATATCGCTCGTCCGCACGGAGTTTGCCGAAACGATCGAGTAGTTGTACACCTGGTTCGCAGATACGCTGTTCGTGTCGGTGAACACTGTGCTTTCGTCTGATGTCTCGAGAACTACGAGCAACGAATCATTCCTGTACACGCGGTACCCTTGGAGCGTCACTCCACCAGTGTCGTCGGGAGCATCCCACGAGAGCACGACGGAGCCTCCAGATGCAGAAGGGTGTTGCTGCAGGTTCTTTGGCGATCCCGGGGGCGTAGCCTCACTTGTCGTCGCGAAGACGATTGTCGAGTTTCGCCCGAGTCCGCGGACATTCTCTGCACACACAACGAACTTGTACTGTTCCCTTGTCTGGAGTCCGAACACCGTCAGAGCTCGGGGGTCCGACACATTAACACTCGTGAACACAAAGAAGTCCTCAGATGCGATGCCAGCAAACAGGACGTAGCCCAGCAGCGGAGCTCCGCCTGACGAGAGCGGCAGATCCCACGCGAGGGACACTGCACCGCCTGTCACGTTGACCACGCGGAAATTCTTGGGCTCGAACGGCACAGTCCCGTCCTGTGTCGTGACCACGAGTTCCTCTCCGCTCTGGTTCAGCTCCTCTGCGAAGCACACGGAGCGGTAGTTGAACGCTACGATGCTGAACCCGTACTGAGTGTTCGCAACCAACCCCTGGATGCGCGCGGTCTGCACGCGCGAGTTCCGCCCGTCGTAGGCTACAACCGGTAGTGACCAGGTAGTGTTGTCGGATAGCCATCGGCGCGCGCGGACTACATAGCCGGTGATGCGTGCTCCGCCAGTATCCAGCGGCTTACTCCACCTGAGTGTCATCTCGCCAGGATCCTCGCCAGCGGAGGCTGGCTTCGGGATCCCAAGTGCAAGCGTCGGGCCTGACGTACGGAACTCAGCGCGCTCGCTGTACAGGCTCGATCCCTAGACACCCGATGCATACACGCACACACAAGTGGACACGTATCAGTCTCCCGACGCTATAGCACAGAGAAGTGGTATGGCAAACACACAACAGCTACACGGCTACTCACGAACTGACTGTCGACCGATACCGTGACGTAGTATGCCGAGTCCGCAAGCAGATCGTAGAAGGAGACATTCGCGACGATCCCGGACGCCACGTAGTTGCTCTCGACCGAGCCCGACTCGAGATATTTGAGCGCGACACTCCATCCAGTGGAACGCGCCATGTACACTCTGTAGTACGTCAGCGGTGCACCTCCGGTGTTGATAGGAGCGAGGATGCTAAGATGAAGCGACCCGCCCGTGGCTTGCACCAGTCGCGGTGGTGGAGGCGGCTGCGGCACTGTCGTGTCCGACGTCTCCACGGAGATCGTCGCGCTCAGTCCGAATCCTTCTCGGACTTTAGCCATGATTGTAAAACTGTACGTGTGCTGCGAGCGCAGCTGACCGATCGATGCTGTGAGCGTTGCGACATCGATGCCGCGCTTTCCGGCGACAGGGTCATCAAACGTGATCCGGTAGCCCAAAAGTTCGTACCCGCCGGCATCCAGAGGTTCATCCCACGTGAGCTGGACTGAGCCCCCAGCGACGTTGAGCGCTGTGAAGCCTCGAACCTGACTTGGCTGGTTGAACGACGACGTGGTTGCCACGTTGGTGCTCGAGAAAACACCTTGGCCACGCTGATTCGCTGCGGCGATGCGAGATTTATACGACGTGAGAGTCTGGAGTCTTGAGACTGTGAACGAGCTGTCAGTAACAGAGACGTCGAAGCTCTGAACTGTGCCGTTCGGGTGCTCGAACTCGAGTCGATAATACGTGATGGAGGCACGTGGTCCACCGATAAACGAAGGTGCCTCCCATGTGAACTCAACTGTTCCGCCAGTCACAGCTTTCGCGATCAGCACGGGTTGTCCAGGCAACCGGATCCTGCTGTCATCCACAGTGATCGCGAACACTTCAAGCGAGGAGTCCCCTCTGCCGATCGGGTTCTCTGCATACACCGACACTGCATACCACGTTGAGTGCGCCAGTCCACTTGCTTCGCACTCTGCTGAGTCGAAGCCACACGCAACAGCGACGCTCGCAATCGTTCCGCATGGCTGATCGCGGATATCCCGGCAGCATGTGCCATCGGCGTTGCATTGGCCAGGGTAGCACGCGTCACCGTCTTCTGCGAACCGAGGCGTCGAGGTGCTGTTGTCGAAGACAGTTGTGCAGGTCGCACACATCGTGTCCAAACTGTAGCACGGCTCCAAGTACCGGAGCTTGGCATTGTACGCCACTTGACCCGCTACAAAACCGCCTGTGCTGGCAACCCTGGAGTATGCGATCCGGAGGGAGCTGACTGTCGTCATTGCGACTTCCACATCCGCAACGATGGACGGAACGGATGCCTGGAGTCCTTGAAGGTGGATGATGTTGTCTGCGTCGCCGCTGGAAACGTCGAACTCGTTGATTGCGATGACTGAGAAGATGTATCTCGTGCCTGCGAGCAGGTTCGCCACGGTGATGTTTGTGCGCTTCGGATCAGCGGCGCCATCGTAGATCAAAGTGTTCTCGACGGTTGTGTCAGGTGAACGCTGGTATGCTCGGTATCCTGTCAAGCAAAGACGATGAGTTCGTACGCGTGAAAGTGAGAACACTATGCGAACGGTACTCATACCCACCAACCACGCGATTCAGCAGCGAGGTGTGTCCTTACCTTTGATCGCTCCTCCTCCACTCGACACTGGCTCGGTCCAGCGCAGCATCAGTGAACTGGACTTGGCATCCAGGATTTCTAACAGCGGCAGTCGCGACGGAGCAGCCGCTGCATGTGTGGCGAACAGCAGCGCCTCGCTCATCTTCGTCTCGCCAACATCAGTTATGGTTGCTGCCGTGACCGAGTAGTTCGTGAACGGCGCCAAGTTGTTCAGAGCGATCGAGCGGGAGATGTAGTCGACCACGAACGATCGTTGAATTTCAGTTGCAGTCGAGAGACGAATGCGGAATCCGCTTGCAGAACACCCGTTGTGGTCGAGCGGAGCGATCACCGCAATCGCGGCGAAGCCGCCGGCAAGCTCAAGGAGAACTGGCTGTGAGGGCGGCGCTGGGATCCCCGCTTCTCTTGTTGCCGCGCTGACGACGTCGCTTTCCAGCTCGCTCATCGCCAAGTCTTCGCAAACGCTGCCGAACTGCAGTGCGATTACCTTGAACGTATAGTTGGTTTGGGGCCTCAGGTGGTTCCCGTCGGCATCGCGATAGATCGTAATGATCTGCACGCCGCTGTCTGAGGTCTGCGCTGCTACGCCGAGCAGCAACTTGGACACCGAAAAACTTGACACCGCAAACACGTTGAACGTCGCGATCGGGAGACCGCCTTCCGTGAACAAGCAGCACAACAATCCGAGTTAGTTCGGAGTTGGCAACTTGTTACACATGGCGCTCGTACCTGTGTCGAGTGGTTCAGTGAGAAGCAAACTGATCGCTCCGCCTGATCACCATCAACATCGATATCGTATATCCAAGCCACAGCACACTTCCGTCAGCACTCCTGCGGTGAGAACACGAGTATGCCAAGAGAACGCCGCACCTGTCACTTGCGTCACGAGCGGTGTCGGGGTCTTCCCAGGGGCTCTCGGCTTCCCTGTTCGCACAATCGCTGGAACGCTGAATGCGCTCGTGACACCGGCGCTACTGAGCAGGAACGCGCGAAAAACGTAGCTCGTGTCATGCTGGAGCTTGTAGGCAGTGACCTGCGTGCCGTTACTGCTACGGCGCACAATCGAGTTGATGAAAGCTTGCGCGGCTGATTCTCGATGCTGAACGACCAGCGTCAGAGTTGCAGCAGACCCAGACGTGTCCGCGCTGGTGTTTTGCGTGGCAAACGTGATCGTGCCTCCGGTGACTTGGAGCGGCTTCAGTGGCTTTGGAGTCATCAAAATCCCGCTCTCGACTGGAACAGAAAGCAACTGGACACTCTGTGGACCGACGCCCAGAGAGTTCACCGCACACACCGTTATCGTGCAGTTGAACAAGTGTTCGCCCATTTCCAGAGCCGCAGAGAACGTGTCGCCATCAGCAGTCTCTTGCTCCAGGAATCCGTTGATAAAGATCTGGTATCGTGTAACCTTCATGCCTCCGTTGTCTTCCACCGCACTCCACTGGACCTCGACATACTCCTCGCTCCGCTCCACAATGCTCAGGAAGTCGACAGGACCCGGAATCGTCGGCGGTGTCGTGCCCGCGATAAGTTCATCCTCGATATCAAACTCATCACCGCTCGATGTCATGAAGGACGCCGAGAACACATACTCAGTCACGGGAGTCAAGTGTCCGATGCTGATTGTGCCGCGCTGTTCTCCGTTGCAGGTATCTCTGCACCTGGAGGTGTTCAGTGCCGAGGCTCTTCCGAACGTGGAAAATGAACTGCAGGAACATGCCCCACCTGCGTCATCCCACAGAATCAATCAGTACGCACTCTTCGCCACCGTGGTCAAGTTGCGGAAGCAGACGCACCCGCGAACACCACCGCTGCCGTGGCGTTCGAGTTGCGCTTGCGCATTTTGATCCGGTAAAAGAGCGGTTTGGGCGTCGCTGCTGCGGTATCCACGCGGAGCACGATGCTCCCGCCTGTCGACTTGATGAAGTGCAGACTCCCGACTCGGTTCTGTCGCGCCGAGTCCTTCACCGTTATGCTCTTCAGCGACATCGACGTGGCTTCCGCGAGTTTGCCGCGGAAAATGAGCTCAGCACTGGATGGGGACGCAACGGCAACGGTGACCTCCGCCTTGCTCCACTCGCTCGAGTGATCCGATGCATCGCTGCTGTCCCATATCGATCTGCAGGATGTGGAGTTGAGCAGCATCTCCACGTTCAACGTTGAGAACGCTAGAGTGTGTCACATCGACAGTGTTAGCCTGTTCAAGTAGGTGCCTATCCATGAAAGCTTTTGACGTACCTGATGACAGTCGGTAGTTGAACGAGATGCTAGCGTTGCCAAGCAGCTTCATTGGCAGGCTGCGGTACACCGCTGTTCCAGGCGGGCGAGGCTGGATCGATGTGAACGAACTGGTGCTGAGCCACTGTAGCTGAACTTGAAGCACAGTCGCAAACTCGCTCGAAACGTGCTGGATCGACGCTACTTCCTCGAACTGGCGAATCGTGACGACTTCGACGTCGAACCGCACGTTGCCAGTATAGTTAGTGCCGTCAGGTCGGATCTGGAGCACGATGTGCTCCATTGCTCGGCTCTGGAACTTGCCCCGAGACACCACCACTCCCATCGACGGCTCGCTCGACGCGTTTGCTGAACTTGCCTTGCTTGCGAGCATCGCGGTTGTGGTGCTGTTGTATTCGATGAAGAACGTCATCGCGCTGACGTTTGATCGAATTCTCAGCTCGAAGAACGCGTTCACTTGATCAGATACCTGGATCGACGGGATTGTGATGGCAGCAGTTGAGCCTTCGAACACGCGCGAGCTGTACACATAAGGCATGGCGACACGAGGCTGTTCCGACTGCAGCGTCGAAACGAAACGGATGTTCTGGCGTAGAGAGCATCCAGACGTACTGGTGTCTGTTGATACCCACTGGAATTCAGCGTCAAGAGCATCCTCGTGTGACCAGTTTGTCGAGAGCTCGAACGCGAATGATGCACTCCTTGTAGCTTGGAGATCCACGAACATCGCCGAGTCGTTGTACTTCCGCGGCATGACTTGCGCTCCGTTGACGAAGAAATCACCGAGGTGTTTGTCCGACGACCAGATCACGGAAAGTGCCGAGACGTTCGTCGAAAGCGAGGGATTCGAGACTCCAAATACCTGCGATACAAACCGCCGCAGGTCGTAATCTTGCCGAGTTCTCTCAGGGACATACATCGCAGCGACGCCTCGCGCCGCGGTAGTACAGGATCGATGTTCCAGTGTCTCGATCGCAACTGGAAAGACGGACCACCGGATCGGAATCGCGATGGTGTAGGAGATGTATGTGTCCACGTTTCGCTGCAGCTTGACTTGCAGGAACATCGCTGACGCCTTAGTCGAGGTTGTGTTCAGCGCGCGCCAAAACAGCAGCGTCTCGTTGCATGCGTGCCTGAGCTTCATGTGGTTCACGAACGGTAGCTGTTCACTGAGAGAGCTCACTTGGATCTGCAGGAGTGCCAGATCGGAATCAAAGCTTGATATCTCTGTCTCGCACGCCATGTCGCCCGAACCGCTGCTAAACGATGGCTGGAGGATTTGTGAGATGTTGAAACCGAGAGGCGCCGCCGGGTGTGTTGCCGCATCGATTGGCCACAACTCGATGCTCGGCGGCTGCGAGTCTGGATTCACCACGAAGCTATCGGTACCGCTTACGGTTGCTGCAAGGCGGCGACGGGGGTGTGGGTGTGAAATTTCGTCGCGCTCACATGACGCGGTCGACTCGCTCGGCGTGACTTTGATCCGCGGGCTAGGGAGATCTTGATCGTAGCGCTTCCGAAGCTGTAGAAGTTTAGAGCGACTGAGCGATAGTGACGTCCTCATGCGTGGCACTTTTGCCAGACTGCGTGTGACCACGGGTCTTGTCGACAACTCTGCAGCTCCCGTAGTCTCGAGCCGGCGGAAGTATCGTTCACTCGCGCTGCTGGCGGTCACTACCACGTTGTTCTCGTTTTCTTGAAGAAACAGCACGGAGCTCGAGTTCAGATCATTGCGGTAGCCGCACTGCGCAGGGGAGACGAGAGAACAGTCTCGAAATTGCTCTTCATCTGCACGAGCCACAGCAAGATACGGCAAAGGCAATGTGGAAGGAGGAAGGGGAGTGAGACGGTCAGTTCACTCGATCCCACGTGAGCGGATCACCACCGCAGTGTTTACCTGGTGTGTCGATGAAGTCTGTGGCAGGTGCGAAGTAGAGCGTGTTGTTGCCTGCGGTGTGGCTCTGTATGCTGGTGATCGCGGCTGGTGCATCAGATGACTTAAAAGCACGTGGATCATCGGTGTTGAGCTGAACTTGCACTTCGAAGAACCGCCAAGTAGCGTTGTGTGGCGCTTCGAGCTGCGTGACAACAAGCCGTCAGCAGCGAAGCACGTGCTTCTGATCGTTGGCCACAGAATGGTACCAGATCACTCGCTTACCTTCATCAACCCGATCTCGACTCTTCTCGCCAACACCACTTCAATCTCTGTCACGTGCGCTGCTGCTGTCACTGCTACAGAGACAGCAGTAACTTCGCCGTGCTTGACGAGTTGCTGCTCAGCGTCGTACAGCGCCATGTTGATGCGATCAGTCGTCGCGATCGACGATGCTGGGTTGTGGACGATGGATATCTTCACGACTGCGACATACACAACCGAAAACGATCACGGTCCAGTGATGAATGACCTGCATACGACACCACGATCGACATCGGGTGTAAAGCAGCCAGTACGCACCGTTGCACAAGTCGTGCGTCGCGTCAGGATCGCCCACGATGCACGATGCTGTAGGGTCGATCGAACACCTGTACTCGTCCCCCTCAACCGCGCTCCCCTTGACGCAAGTTGCAAACGAACTGGTCGCGGTAATAAGCGCGCGCTGGCACTCGCATCCCGATCTCGACACGATGTTGACACGATTTTGTGCCGCAACAATCGTGGAAGGAAGTCGCGCATCACCGCCCTGAGGATCGCGAAGCAGCTTGCAGGCACCGTCCGCGAACGAACACGCTGTACACGGGTACGTGTGCAGACACTCTTGGCAGCACGACTCACTGTTGTGCGCCACGAGTGTTTTCATCAGGATGCTGTCGCCACCATCCGGGAGGCAATATGGATGCTTGGGTGGCACGCGCTCGACACCCATCGCAGTCACACAGCCAAAGTGCTGCATAACGACGCGCGGAACCACGCCGCTGCTCACATTGAACAGGAGCGCGTCGTCTTTCGATCTGAACCACCCGCACCGCCACAACAGCATCGTCAGAACCACGATGTTGCAACCTACATCCAATACAAGCACGCAGACCGGATGGCTGCGACGTACATCTCCCATCGTCCCCACTTGAACCGGACTACCACCGTGAACGCCTCCGCTTCGCTCTGCACCGGCAGCTCCGAGGTGGCGATCGTTGCGAGTCCGCTGACGCTCGAGTCTCGTGTGACATACGCGCGCCTAGCAGTGCGATTAAACACGACAGCGTGCGTTGGGTCGCTCGCCGATCCGCTGAGCTGCAGCGTCGGGCTCTCCCGTCCCCACCACCACCCGCGTGCGTAGAACACCGAGTCGCTGGTTGTCACGTAGCGCGAAACGTCCAGCGCTTCGCCAGCTGCAGTCGCTGCGACCACCTCGGCGCTGAACGCCGTGACTTCAGGCGAGAGCGCGAGCTGCCGCGCGCAGAGGCGTCGGAACGGATTATCGAGCGCGGAGAAGGTGCCGACCGCGACGCAGCAGCCGCCGCCGGCGTCCTGCGGAGGACACAGCCACGACGCCTGCGCAGGCTCGCAGGTCACTCCCTCGCCCGCAACCAGCGGCGCGAACTGGAGCGCGCGATACTCGGTCTCGGCGTACGTGAGCTGGGGCGTCGCCACCAGCAGCGAGCAGCTACTGCACGCGTCCCCCGCTGCAACGCCACCGTCGAAGCAGCTTGCGACGCGCCAGGTCGTGGACTCGAGCGCGCACTGCGGCGCGGCGGCTGCGCTGGAAGCCGCCTGCCCGACGCAATAGGTGGCGAGGATCAGCGATAGAAGCAGCCGTCGCGGCGCTGGCGCGGATGCGAGGTACGCGAGCGGTGCCTGCGGCGGCGGCATGCTTGGTATGCAGGTAGCAACTAATGTTGAAGTGACTGGTCATCTGAGAATACTGTGAAATATCTGAGAATTCTGATTATTCCCCACTCTCACCTCGCATACAAAACAAGTCCACGCTCCTCGTAAGTACGTTTACGATTTTCTTGTGTTTGGATGTGCGTGAAATGCTCCTGCTACTTCCGAATTGTGACGTCACAAGCGTCACCTCTTCGAATAAGTGCGCTATCCATCTCGTGTAAGTACGAACTTTGCTCGCCTCTCATCGATCGCTCCAAGCACCAACGCTCATTCGCGAAGAAGCCTCCAAGCAGCAGCAGCGGACCTCCTTCCCCCGCTCTCCTCCCCCCCTCCCTTCCCCTTTCCTCGCTCGTCGCTGCGATGCTGCGCCAGTCGGTCGCCACGGCCGTGCGCGCGCACAAGAGCGCTGTCTCCGCCGGCGCGCGCGCGTTCAGCGCCGCCGCCTCTGGCGACATCACGTTCGAGGTCACGCAGCCGTTCAAGCTGCACAACCTCGAGGAAGGCCCGGCTACAACCGCTGTGTCGAACCGCGAGGAGCTCCTGGGCTTCTACCGCCTCATGTACACGATGCGCCGCATGGAGATCACGTGCGACAACGAGTACAAGGCGCGCAACATCCGCGGCTTCTGCCACCTCTACGACGGACAGGAGGCTGTGGCTACGGGCGTCGAGGCTGCGCTCGACCGCACGGACTCGTGGATCACGTCGTATCGCAACCACTGCACGATGCTCGCGCGCGGCGGCACCGTGAAGCAGGTGCTCGGGGAGCTCTTCGGCACGGTCTCCGGCGCCGTGCACGGCAAGGGCGGCTCGATGCACTTCTACAACAAGAAGGAGAATTTCTACGGCGGCCAGGGCATCGTCGGCGCGCAGGTCCCCGTGGGCACAGGTCTCGCGTTCGCGAGCAAGTACAACCACAAGGGCGACGGCCCCATGCCGTGCGCGATCGCCATGTACGGCGACGGCGCGGCGAACCAGGGTCAGATCTGGGAGGCGGCCAACATGGCGGCGCTCTGGAGCCTCCCGATGATCTTCTGCATCGAGAACAACCACTACGGCATGGGCACGTCGACGCAGCGCTCGTCGTCCAACAACGAGTACTACACCATGGGCAACAAGATCCCGGGCGTCTGGTGCGACGGCAACGATGTGCTCGCGGTGCGCGAGTGCACGCGCTTCCTCAAGAAGTGGTGCGGCGAGGGCAACGGCCCAATCTACGTCGAGATGAGCACGTACCGCTACCATGGCCACTCGATGTCGGACCCGGGCGTGACGTACCGCAACCGCGACGAGATCTCGCAGATGCGCGCGTCGCGCGACCCGATCGAGAGCGTGAAGAAGCGCCTGCTCGAGAACGACCTGGCGACGGCGGACGAGATCAAGGACATCGAGAAGGAGGTGCGCGCGGAGGTGGTGAAGGCCACGAAGGAGGCCAAGGCGTCGGGTGCGCCAGCCGAGTACACGGCGTACCAGGACGTGTACACGGACGGCAAGGGCGGCAACGAGTTCCCGCCGTTCATCCGCTTCCCGGACTACAAGAAGAGCCTCTACAACGGCAAGGCCCAGTAGGCGCGACTCGACTCTCGCGTGCGCGGCACTCGCCAGCTCCTCTTCCTCTTCGTAGCGATCAACACGCCCGCTTGGTCGGAACTCCTGGTCGCCACGACTGCCACTGGGACTGGGGGAACGCATTAAGTTACTTCGTGTTGCTGCTTCGCGCTCGCGACATCGCTGCCCTCGAGGGCCGCTCTCTCTCTCTCTCTCTCTCTCAGTCGCGCTATGGTACTTCTGCGGTGCGGCTGCATCGACTCACTCCACGTTGGCTGCCAGCTACCAGTGCTGGCTGTTCACGGCGCGCGCCTCGCGGTGTTGCTGCGACTTGCTGCGCGAGCTGCCGCTCTGCTGCTGGCTCGGGTGCACGCGCTCGGCTTGCGCGTGCGTGAGCACCACCACCTGCTGGTCGAGCTCCACGGCGCGGCGTGGCTCGGGCTGGTTGCTGCTGCTGCCGTTGCTGATCGGCGCCATGACCTCGTACTCGCGCTGCAGCGCCACGATGCGGTGGTGCGACAGCTTGCGCGCGTGCTGCGCGAGGTTGTTGGCGTACGCCGCGTCCTCGATGATGAGCTGTGAGCGCTCGATTGCAGCCTCGAGGTTCGTCTTCGCCTCGGAGCTCATGCCCGAGAACGGCGAGCTGCCGCCGATCTTGCTCTCGAACGCGCTCTGCTTGTGCGAGCGCACACCCTCTTCGATCAGCGGCTGCGTGGCGTGCAGCGGCGACAGCACGCCCTCGAGCGGCTGGTTCGAGCGCCGCGCCTGGTGCCGGCGAGACGGCGTGCGCGCCTGCGCCGTGGGACTCGACTCGCCCGAGCCACCGCTGCTGCTGCTG
This sequence comes from Globisporangium perplexum, assembly GCA_023333865.1. Taxonomy (NCBI): domain Eukaryota; phylum Oomycota; class Peronosporomycetes; order Pythiales; family Pythiaceae; genus Globisporangium; species Globisporangium perplexum. The sequence goes on along the minus strand of JAASFS010000050.1, from coordinate 1,815 downwards.
CTGCTGCTGCCGTAGCTGTTGACGCTGCGCGCGGACGAGAAGTACTCGAACTGCCGCAGCGAGTCCTCCGTGTCCGTGAGCGAGTCGCTGTCGTCCGCAGGCTCCTGCTCGCTGCTGCTGCCGCCCGCCATGCGCATCTGGTGGTTGCGGAACGCGTCGATCGAGATCGCGAGGTCCGCGGGGCTGCCGCGGCGCCGGGACGTGAAGATGCCCTTGCGCATCACGAAGCCGTCGCTGAGCGAGCGCATCGGGAACGTCGCCTTGGGGATCTCCGCGGCGGCGTCGGGGCTCGCCGAGAACGTCTTGTGCTCCATCAGGCGGTTGCGCATGGGCTCGAGCAGGTCGTCGCACGAGCGGCGCTTGCAGGCGGCGTTGGTGCCGCCGCTGGAGAAGCTCAGCGTGCGCACGACCGGGCTCTGCTGGCCAGGAGAGCTCGGCGAGCGCACGGGCGACGCGCTGCCGCTGTCTGGCGAGGCGCTGGACGCAGTCAGCGAGGCGTGCGGCGAGTCGGTCGCGAGCCGAGACGTGCGACGAACCTCGAGCACGCACGCCGTGCACACGCGCAGTTGGCGCTCGCCATGCTCCGGGATGACGGCGCTGCGGATGCGGCTGCAGCTGCTGCAGATCACCTCGCCGCACTTGAGGCAGTTGTAGCGCCGCCGCAGCACGCAGAAGTTGCGCTCGCACACCTTGCAGTGGTCCTGCTCGCTCATGGACATGACCTGCTGCGGCAGCACGATCGTCTCCTTCTTGGCGCGGAACGTCTCGATGTACTTGAGGATGCCGTTGATGCACTTCTCGACGTGCGACTGGATCGCTGAGTTGGCAGCCCACGCCGGCAGGTCGCCGTTGTCGAAGTTGCACGTGTACGTCATGCGCAGCTCGCCCGGCTTCTTCGTCGTGTGGTACATGAAGCCCATGAGCGGCACGATGTCGCGCGTGTACTTGGCCGACTCGGCGTACTTGGACGCGCGCGGGATGTCCACCGACTCCATCACGCGCACGGCGATCTTCTGGCCCTGGTCATCCTCGATCATGTCGACGTACTCGAGGATTGCGAAGTCGCGGTCCTTGGTGAACTTGCTCGAGCTCTTGAACGCCGCCCACTTGAGTCCGACGTACCGGTGCGGGTTCTGCGTTGTCGGCTCCACGATGTTCTGGATCACGGCGCCTTCGATGAAGTCGGACGACAGCAGCTCCATCATGCGCGTGTACGACTCCGTCGTGCTCGTGATCATCGACTCGGCCACGTCCTCGATCTCGCACGTGACCTTGCAGACCGCGTGCACGTTGCACGGCACGTTGTTGCCCACGTCGGCGCGGAAAAGCGAGATGCCGTGCTTCTCGTGCACGAGGCACCAAGGAATGCCGCCGAGCAGGTCCGTCGCCTCCAGCAGCGACTCAGTCATGCTCTTGGCGACGCTCGTGAGTGTCTCCTTCTCGCGCTCAGTCATGCTGTCGTGGGTCGGCGAGTCTGCTCCGGAGATCGCCATTGCAACCATAGCGCTGCCGATGCTCGAGGAGCTGACGGAACTGCTGGTGCTGGACCTGACACTGCCAGCGCCACCTCTGGCGCTGCGGCGGTGGATGGGGCTGCTGACGCTGCTGACGAACTCGGCCATCATTGTGTGTGCTGTGGGGTGGGGAAGAACTTGAAGACGTGGACTCTGTATCGGTGGTCAATGGCGGCGCCGGTGTCGGCGTCAGCTGTGTGGCATGCAGCGGCGCAACGTGGCGCTTGAGTGTGGTGGTGTGGACGAACGAATGAAGGCAGAGGCGCGAGAAGGGGGAATCTGCGGGCACCGACGCAAGTTT
>JAASFS010000005.1:0-80179 GCA_023333865.1 Globisporangium perplexum | reverse complement strand
GGCAGCTGCGGGCAGAGGGCGATGACGACTCGAAGTGCCGGACGGTGGCGGCGTCCGCTGCTGCTGCTACTGCTGCTGCTGTTGTTGCTGTCGCCGGTAGCACCAGCATCGGATGCAGTGACCTGTTCGCTGACACGTGCGGATCGCGATCGCCGCCGTCGCCATTGCCGTGCTCATCCGTCCCACCGACCAACCGACCGACCGACCGACCGACGACCATGACCGACGGCCACGACTGCCCTGTGGTCCGAGACACATCATCATCCATGTAGCACGCACGCACCTTGTTTAAGGTAAGAGGTTTTCTGTAGGAACCGGACCCGACGACGCCTATGTGTTGCAGATTGAGGCGCGGCGGTGCGGCGACCGCGCAGGGCACCTGGCGATGTCGGAGAACCAATCACTCGCCCTGCATACATTTGCCCATACGTTCGCGGACCCGCCAATCACGCCGGCGCGTGGCCCTCGCTTTTGTGACTTTGTGGCACCCTCTCCAAAGTGGTCGAGTACTGATACTCGAGTTAACCAGGGTATCGCACACGTCGCAGATCTGATAACATCCTTTGTTTTGCTTCGCTCTGCTTCCTGATCACCGCTGACCGCGAGCTCGACTCGGTTCCCACCCATTCGTCTCTACTTACCACCAGTCTCCTCTCTCTACCCTGCCACTGACTCCATCCGTATCATCCGTATCGCAGCACCAGGGCTCTCTCAGGACAGGAACGGCTCGTCGCGCACTTCCTGGATCGCGTGGCGGATCCGTAGCACTTTCGTCGCTGCCAGCGACCTTGAAGACGACGACGAAGATGCTGACAGCGAGCTGGAGCTGAGTTGAAAAGACGGCGACTGGGCGCTCAACGAAGACAGGGGCGGTCGCCGCGAGCTGACACCGCTCTCCTCGTCGCTGTCGCTGCGCGGAGGTGGTCGGGGCACTACCGAACCGGATGGAGCTGGAACCGGGATCAATCTGAGATCCAACGTCGATCCAACGTCGAGGCGAGCATTTGTCAGCTCAACACTACACACGACGCTCGCGCCAAGCACACGCACGAAAGCGTACGGTTTGCTCGCGCGCCGTGCGGAGACAGGGTCGCTCGTCTTGCTGAAGATGTGCTCGACCTTCTCGATCTCGTGCTGGAGACACGCGGATCGCACAACTCGTCCGTCAGGTTCAGACACTCGATCGCATCGAGCACACCGATCGCGTGCAAGGGACGCACCTGCTCTTCCAGCGCTCTCTCGAGCGAGCGGCACAGATCATTCAGTTCGTGCAGCGAAGGCGGCGGTGGCTTCGCGCGCACATTCCGTCTGTCGTCGTCGATCAAGTCCTTCTCCATCTCCAAGCACCCCTGTCTCGGGTGTGCATCGCGTGAATGACTGACTGACGTATCCACCGCATCCTCAAAACGAGCAAACTGAGCATACCTGGATGAACTCGATGTCCTCTAGGAGTTGTTGCCGCTCGTCCACCAACGCGTCTTGCAGGTCGTCTAGGATCGCGTCGATCTGCTCCACGTTCAGATGCTTCTCTAGCAACTCTGGCGATTCCAGCAGCGATGACGCTGTCGATGATACCGAGACTGTCGAGCCGCGAGACACTGGTCGCTGCGAGATCGCGGTCGAAGGTCGTCGGCCGCTGCTTGTGCCTGGCCGGATCGTAACTCCGCCAGCGCTGCCAGCATGCTTAAAGTCGATGTCTGCGCCGGCTCGCGGAGACGCGAGTTCTGCCATCCGCGGTGTCGACGGACATCGCTGGAGATGTGTCTCGGACCCCGAATCGACTTCGCTCAGCACGTACTCCAGCAGCTCTTTCTCTTTGCACGACTTGACTGCGACCCGATTCGCGTGCGAGCGGACGTCGCAAGCAAGTAACTTGAGCTTCTCCAGCAGCAGTGAGCGACCTGGCGGTTCGGGGACTTGTGCGCGTTTCACGAGTGCGTCCTAGCGCCAGTACAGCGAACAGGTCATTCAATGGTCTTGGTCTCCTCTGCTGCAGCGACACGGACAAGAAGCGGTAGAGTCAAGCCGGCGCTCGAGGCTCCACGCACCCGGATGCTGTCGTTTTGCTGCTGGAACTCGGACAGGATCTCCACCAGCACCGCGAGCTCTTGTGCCAGCTCCTGCATCACGCGCAGTCAGCATGCCAGCTCTTGCACACACCACACACCAACTGCAGCCGAGCAACCTCGTTTTCGTCGATGAGCTGGTTGCCGATCGCCGCGCGCAGCTCGCGCACCTCGGACGACTTGACGTGCTGCTTCATCTCGTCCCAGAGGAGATTCCGGACGCGAAAGTACTCGCACGACGCCATCGCGAGAAGCAGGAACCGACGAGCCCAGCGTGTGACGCTAGCACCAGCACCAGTGCCGCCGTCGTCAGTACCGTCGTCTCTCTCTCGTCACCTTCGGTGACGCTTTACGTCGGAACGCTGCACACCAAAATATCACAAGCAGCGACGAAAATGGACGCCAAGCGCTCGGAGGAGGTCGCGATCGTCATCGCCGCACGTGTGTGTGTGGATGTGTGCGGATGCTTCGCCCGCGCGCCTCCACCGTGGCGAAAAGGTGGTTGTCTACTCGGTCGTCTACTCGGTCGCGTGGAGGTATAGAGGCTGATGGCACCAAATCTCGCGCGCCGAGTTGCTCGCTGTGTCCACGACGCGGCAGCAAACGGACACGCGGAACGCGCCGCGCGAGAGGAAGAGCACTTGGAGCTCGTGACGGAGGTGCTGGGATGCGTCCGCGCCACCGTCCGCTTGGACGAGATGATCGGTCGGCCATTCCAGAGCTCTCTGCAGCATCCCCACGACAACCACGCACTCGTCGACAACCGAGGACACCCCCTCCACGCTCTCGTCTTCATCTCCCTCGTGTCCGTCCTGCGTGATTCGGATCTCGATCGACGCTTGGCCCTCCCCTGCGTCGCTGCCCGGAGCGCCGCCGTGGTGGACGGCAAAGTGATCCCAGTGTCTCCGAACCGCGACCGTGATCGGAACAAACTCGAGCACACGCACCGTCAACGCGCGATGCTCGCCAATCAGCTGTGTGCCATGGAAGAAGATGAACGGAGACCGCGGCAGGCTCAAAGGCTGCTTCTCTGCCGTTCGGCTGTTGTCGAAAGCGTTGAGCATCGGGATCGCGGACTCGTCATCGTCGGCCGGAGACAGCACGACCGGATCGGCGCCGGCATATTGCTCCGGCACTGCGATCTCGAGCGCGAACTCGGGTGAGAGCAGCATCGCTGAGTGGCTCCTCTCGCCGTCGCTGGTCCAGAGGCGATTCTCAAACCGAAGCGAGCCCTTCGTGCCAAAGTGCGTCTCCCACTCCATCTCGACCAGCGAGTTCAAGATGCTCGCGAGCGTGCACCGAGCCGACAACTTGCCAGCAGCGGTAGCAGCAGTTGGGAAAGGGAGATCACTACCATCGCTTGCTCGGAGCAGTGGAGAGTGAGGATGGACGCGCGGGAGCTCGATCGCCAAGCGCCTGGAGCACATGCGACCAATCTCAACGTCGCAGCTGAACGTGCCAGCTCCGTCAGTCTCGTCGCCGTCGCCTTCGTCGTCGTGAGCGACGAGCTTCTGGAAGCGCCGCATACGGAAGCGGAAGGCTGTCTCCGTCGGATTCTCCACCTCGACCACGAGCAGGAAGTGCGAGTTGTCCAGCACCGCGCTGAACGAGATCGGTCGGTCGCCGTCGAGGAGCTCTGCTTGCATCAGCGATCTCAACGCCATCGCGGAAGGAATGCGCTCTGGACTCGACGGCACGAGCGACACACGGGATAGCTTCAGTGACGGCAGCGACACGAGCTGTAGTGCGAGCTTCGTTTCGCGATAGTGCACGGCCGGAGAAGCGCCATCGACCGACGCGCCGATCGCCGAGACATCCGGGTCGTCTGCGTACACAAGGCTCCACACGATCTCCTCCTCCTCCTCGAGCGGCTCGTACTCGCTTGCGTATCGGTGACTCCCGCTCTTCTGCAGCAACACCTCGAACAGGATCGAGACGCTGTCGCCATTCTCCATCGACAGCGAACTGCCACTCTCGTCTGCGTTCCTGCTATCATGCAGCAGAGCCGTGCAGCGCAGCGTGATGCTGTCGGTCTCGAGCACCTGCGCCATTTTGTGCTCAGTCTCCAGTCCCCCATCGATTCGATAGCTTGCTGCTGGATGCAACGAGGAGGAGGACGACGACAGGTTGTCGAAGATCACGGCCGTCTTCTTCGCCACTTGCCGCCGCAACACCGTCGCTGTCAGGTGGCATCGATTGATCGGGTTCTGACCGACGTTGCGGATCCGCAGCTCGCACCGCTTCGTCTCGCTCGAGAACATGCTGATCCGCAGGTTCTCCTTTCGCTCTCTCGACGCGGGCTCGAGGTGGGCGGACGAGGCGCGCGTCAGACTGCCCACCTCGCACAGCGACAGCGATGCGAGCGGGAGTCTCCCAACCACGCGGAACGCCACGGACGCGTCCGCCTCGAACGTCGTCTTGAGGCTCAGCACTTTGAGGAAGCAACCGCGGACCTGGAACGCTCCTTCTCGCAGCGGCTGGACACCCAAAATCACAGACTTCCGCTTCTCGTACGGTGCGAGCGAGAGAGAACACGGGTAGCACTCGACTGCAGACTCGCTGCTGCGCCTCCCGTTGCTCTCGGAACTACCTGTCGTTCCATCGTCGTCTGCTTCATCGTACACGACCCACGCAGTCGCCTGCTGGATCTCGATGGGAACGCCGAACGGGTTCGACACGACCACCTCCAGCTCGATTTTCTCGTACACCGGGAACACGTGATCTTGCGGCTCCTCTGCCCTCGCGTCGCCGGCGCCACCGCCTTGAGCTGTCCGCTTCTGCTTCTCGAATGGCGAGTAGAAGAAGTCGGGCTTGGCTTCGTAGCTGTTCTGCGACGTGCTCTCGCCTGTCTGCGAGGAGTACTTCTCCATCGCCACCGCTTTCGTCATGAACGGATGCTCCAGTTTCCCCAGCAGACGTATTCGTTCGACGCCCAGGAACGTCGGTAGCTTCACCTGTTCGCTCGACCGCAGCGACGAGCATTCGCTCTCCATCACACTAAGCACGTTCCGCTCCATGCGCACCACGTCTTCCTTTGAACGGATGTTCCAGACCGGCAGCGCCTCGAACTTGCGCTCCTGGGTCCCGACGCGAGCGCCTCTCGTGCTGCCATTCCCACTTTGTGTAGAGTTGCCGGCGGTGCTGGTGCTGCCGGATCCGCCCGACTGAAGGCGCTCGAGCTTGCTGTCGTAGCCGGTGCCACCCCCGCCAGCACCAGCAGCGCCAACCCCAGGCGAGCTCACATCCTCGAACCCCGACACACTTGGAGATCCGCTCGAAGCGCTGCTGCTGTTGCTCGTGCTCGCGCTGTTGGTGAACCCGTGCGGATTTGAGTGGTGCGAGAACGACGCGAACGCGGGCGACGCCTTCGTTGAGATCGCGCTCACTGCTGCCGAGAACTGCTGTCGCGGGGTCGCAAGGATGCGCGGCGTGCTCGCGATCGTCGAGGAGAGAGATGCAGCCGCAGACGACATCGTCGCGGAAGAGGACACCGCAAGCGAGAAGTACCGCTTCGTCTTGATCTCGATGCTTGACGGCGGCGAGAAGTACGCGCTCGCCTTGCCGAACAGCCCCTGGCGGTCGGCGGCCTGACCTTGCGTGGTCGCACCTCGCAGCGCAGTGAATGGTCGTTGCACTTGATCCACTGACGACGGTGCTCTCCCGGTCGCAGCCTTCCGAGTCCCCGACTTCGGCGGCTTCGCTGCAGATGCTGCGAGCGAGTCGCACCGCGGCAGCATCTGCAGCAGCTGGATGCAGTACTTGCCCACGAGGAACGCGTCGCCGAGCATCTTCGAGATCGTGAGGAGCTGCCGCAGCACGTGGAAGCGGAGGATGAGCCACGCGTCCTCGTGAGCCGACATCGGCGATGGATCGATCTGCACGCCGCGTCGCGTCTTCTTGCTGCGATACAGCGTCGTCACCTCCCATTCCCTGCCGTTCGGAGACGCGGACAGATCGTCGGCGATCCCGAGACGCGCGGCGGTGATCCGCTCGAGCAGAAGAGCTGCCTGGAGATCCTTCTGTCGCTGCGATGACGGTGGACCCGGAGACTGCACCGCCGCCGCGCGACTCGCGCCGGTTCGCGAGCTCCGACTGCTTTGGTTCCGCGCGATCAAGAGTGCGGACGCCTCATGCAGGAACAGCGCCATGCGCCGCCGATGCCCCACGCTCTCCAGCATCCGACTCGCCTCGATCACGAACTCGATCTGGCGCTGCAGTTGCAGATCCGGGAACACTGCGAGCCCGCGCTCGATCAAGTCCCACAGCAGCCGCTTCACCCAGATCGCCTCCACCACCTTCTCCTTGCCTCCGCTCTTGGTGTGCACCGCCGCGTGCTCGAGCTGCGCCGCCACCGCGACGCAATGCCAGCCGACCTTCTCCACGAGCTGGCACTCGAGGTCGTTCACGCCCGCCTTCGCGTACAGCGCGATCGCCTCGGACGCTTTCTCGGCGACCTCGACCGCGAATTGGTCCTTACACTCGAGCGACAGGCTGTACGCGTACCCTTCGAGGGCAGCCGCGAGCCAGAGCACGTCCCCGGCTGCACCACCGCTCTTGCGCTCCTCCTCGCGGAGCAGCTCGAGCGCCGCCGCGTAGTGCTCGAGCGCGTCCGGGATGCAGTGCAGCAGCACCGAGTAGTCCCCGAAGAGCTTCCGATGGCGCGCTGCCTGGCGTTTGCGGCTGCGCGAGTCCGTGAACGACGCGGCGAGCGCAGACGCCGTGGAGGACACGGCCGTGGACGCCATGGACGAGATCGTGGCGTGTAGGCTCTGCGGAGGTCCCCCGCCCTGCTGCGAGAGCTGCACGCTCTGCTGCTGCTGCCCCCGACTCGGTTCGACGTTCGTGTCAAGCAGGAAGCTCGCGCCGTCGCCGAGCTCGAGCGCTGCCTGCGGACGCATCACGGCGCGGATTGTGCTCTCGAGCGACATGAGGATCGTGACGGCGAGCGTGTCCATGACGACCTGCAGGTGCAGGCTCACGGTCGACCCGCCTGCCTCCAGTTCGTGGTGCGCCGGGAACATCACGAGGCTGCCGAGCGCCGCGACTTGCTCGAGCCCGCCGTCGTCCGTGAACTGCGGCTCGAACACGAAGCACTTGTGCACGAGCGCGCCTGGGAAGCGGCGCGCCGTGGCTGCGAACTGCGCGTGCGCGTCGCGCAGGCTCGGCGTCGCGGGGCAGTGGCAGAGACCGAGCACGGCGACCGGCCGGTGCCACGCGTGCGCGTCCGCGCCGTCGCAGCTCTCGGCGCGCGCGTCGGCCGCCGCCGCGAAGCGGAAGCGCAGCGCGCCGTCGCTCTGCCATGAGAAGCTGCGGAAGGGCGAGAGCTCCGCCGCGTAGCCGCCCGGCCGCGTAAGCGCGCGGATCGGCAGCTCGCGCGCGTGCGTCTGCAGTAGCTGCGCGTAGGCGGCGAACTGCGCGGCCGAAAGCGATCCCACGGGCACGAGGTACACGAGGAACTCGCGCGTCCAGCGTGGCGGCGGTGGCGGCGGCGAAAAGCTACGCTGCATTTTCGATTGTGAAGATATGTAACATTTCTGCTTCCGAGCTGGACCTGCAAGCCCCGCTCGCCATGCGCGCCACCGCTGGCATCCCCGTGGACCCGAACTGGGAGCGCCGTTGCGCCGCGGCCGCCCACGCATTTGCCGCCTACGCTATGCAGCACCTCGCATTCAACTCGAGAGAAGCTGCAAAGTTCCTTGCGCCGCTCAACCTTTCAGGGCTCTCTCGGTCAAACATCCACCGGTACGGCAGCGAGGCGCAACGCATGCAGGTGCTGCACAAGATCGCTGGCATCAGCATGGATACGAACGAGAGCGCCGAGGACGCGGGCAGACACAAGGACCGCAGCCAAGAGGAGAGCAAGGAGGGCGAGGAACTCCAATTGGCCGAGGCTGCAGTCGTCGTGTCTGACAATGCTGGCGCCTCTGTCGCCGACCTGGAGCCCGAGGCCGAGCCGAGGCCGGCTCACCGACACACGTGCTGCCTGCCGAGGAAGTGCACGAGAAGAAGAAGCGAGCACGCGAGGAGACGCAGCAGGACGCCGCGACGGAGCGAGCTCGTGAGCAGAAGAGAAGCCGGGGACGAGTACTGGGAGAGTGATAACGACACGAGTTCAGTCTGCCGTGACCTCGGTCTTGCGTCTTGCGATTTGAACTCGCTTCTTCGGTTCGTCGCCACCAGCCAAGCTGCGGACTACGTGGCGGTAGCCATGTATGCTGTCGTGACACAGCAGCAGCAAGCACAACCCAACCATGCTGGCAACGCAATAATCATGATTGTTGTGTCTGGCACAACTTCCTTGCTGAGAAGCTTGCGTTGCTCGCAGGAGCGGCGCTGTAGACACTCCGGGTACGACACGCAACTCACCACAGTCATTGGCACTTGCCAACTTCCACTCTCGGGCAGACACCAGCATCAGCCTATCCCCGGACGTCGACACTCCATCCTGTCAAGACAAGCATCACAGTCATGAGCACCATCGCCACCACGAACCTCGTCTTCCGACACACCGAGCGCTCTTCGTACCGCAACCTCAAGCTCTCGAGTGAGCCTATCCCGGAGATTGCGCGCCACGAAGTGCTCGTCAAGATCAAGAGCGTCGCGCTCAACTACCGCGACGTCGCCATCGGCAACTCGACGTACCCGTTCCCAGTCAAGGACAACGTCGTCCCGTGCTCGGATGCTGCTGGCGTTGTCGTTGCCGTCGGTGCGGACGTCGAGGGGTTCCACATCGGCGACCGCGTGATCAACAACTTCGACGTGAAGCACTACTACGGTCCGCAGCCAGACTGGCGTCACGGCCACGGCGGTCCGATCGACGGCGTGCTGCGCCAGTACGCGGCGTTCCCTGCCGACGCGCTCACCAGGATCCCGGCCGACGCGGACCTCACGTTCGCGCAGATGGCGTCTCTCGTGTGCACTGGCGTCACGTCCTGGAACGTGCTCTACGGGAACATGCCTCTCAAGCCCGGTCAGACCGTGCTCTTCCTCGGCACGGGCGGTGTCTCCATCACTGGTCTGCTCCTCGCGAAAGCCGCCGGCGCCACCACAATCATCACGTCGTCGTCGGACGAGAAGCTCGCGCTCGCCAAGGCCAAGTTCGGCGCCGACCACGTCATCAACTACGCCACGACGCCACACTGGGCCGCCGAGGTGAACAAGATCACGGGCGGACGCGGCGCCGACATCGTGTTCGAGAACGGCGGCGCCGGCACGGTCGCACAGAGCATCGAAGCGTGCACCATGGGCGGTATCGTCGCTATCATCGGCTTCCTCGCGAGCGTCAAGCAGGAGGACATGCCAGACGTCGCTGGACTCGCGCTCGCCAAGGGCTGCATCGTCCGCGGGATCGTCGTCGGCAGCAAGCAGTTGCTCGGGGATCTCGTGCGCTTCGTGGCTACCAAGGGGATCCAGCCGCCAGTGCAGAAAGTCTTCGGCTTCACCTACGACGGCGTCATCGCCGCCTTCGACTACCTCGCGTCCGGCACGCACGTCGGCAAGGTCTGCATCGATCTCGAGAAGTAGAGCGCGACGGTATAGCAGGAGGAGGGCAGAGCGAGAGACCGCACTTTGCGTCACGTTTGCCTGCATTGTCCATGGTGCATACACCGACGCTCTTCTCATTCGCGCCTGCCGTCTCGATGCGCTTCACACTCATCAGTCACCCTCAAGTCGTACTGCTGCATCTTACAAACTTGCGCCGACAACGCCGCTCGAGTTCTCCTCCTCCTCCTCCTTCTGCTCCTCGTCAGCCAGGTCGATCTCACTCGCATCCGCATCCGCCGTCGTCTCAGCCACACGGTGCTTCTTGTTGATCGCCACCGCGAGAATCGCGACGACCACCGCCATGAACCCGCCCGCGCCACTGCTCAGCGCGACCACGAGCTCGTTGTCGGCGGCGCGGTTGCTGCTGTCACCCGAAGTCACGTCCTTCGCGGTCGCGTCGGTCGCGGAAAGAGCCGTGCTGACCTCGGTGACCGTAACCGGTGCCTCGGTTGGCTTCTCCTCCGCCGCGACCTCCGTAGCAGTCTCATCGCCCACAGTCACCTCGTCGTCGTTGTCGTTCTGGCGGCCGCGGTGGTGGTGACGGTGGTGGTGGTGGACGGATCTCGTGGTGCAGAACGTAGTGAGGTCCACCTTCACCTGCAGCGATTCGCGGCAGTCCTTCTTCGGTGCTTCATAGTCGATCGTGAAGGTCTCGAGCTTCTGGAGGACCGCAGCCTGCTCCTTCGTGAGCACGACGTCCTTCATCGGGTTGTTGTGGAGGAACCTGCGCCGCCATCGAGAAGAGGAGTTCGATGAGAACGGGGAGCTGAGCGCAGAGTGTAGCAAGGTGGACTGCTAGCGAGCAGACGCACAGGTGCTTGAGGTTCTTGAGCGTGAAGATCGCCGACGGGATCTCCGTGAGCTTGTTGCCGTCGAGCGACCTGGTGTCACATCACCGTTAGCACTCCGCTCGCACTGTGCATCCTCGATCAATACAGGCGATCGCGGTTCGTACAGGCTCTCGACATTGGCGAAGCTGCCGTCGAACTTGGTCAGTTTGTTGTTGGAGATCTCCCTGTTCGGTGCAAGAGCGTCGTCAGTGCTCGCTGTCACGGGAGCGAGAAGCTCCATCCATTGCACTTACAGCTCCTTGAGCTTCGCCAACTGCTTGATAGCCGCCGGTACCTCCGTGAGGTTGTTGTACGAGAGATCCCTGTCACGCGCGGGCGAGCGCAAGGGCGTGAGTGTTGTGTCGGCCTTCAACTCCCACAGCTCTCTCGCAGCAGGTACGCACAGGTACGTCAGGTCCTTGTACGTCGCCTCGAACTTGTTGATCTTGTTCCCCTGCAGCTCTCTGGACGCATCGAGGAGACCCACAGCAGCCAAGACGCAAGGCGAGTCAGCGCGCGCAACATTGAATAAGCTGGATCGACACTCGCACACCTAACCAGACGTACAGCTTGGTGAGTCCGGTGCGCGAGCTGGAGCTCGACACGGCCGCGATCGAGTTGTTGTTGAGGTTTCTGTGGCGTAGCATGAGCGCAGTGCGGTCAGCAACCGCCGACATGAAGCTGCCTTGATGATCGACTGGCGGGGGGACGAACGTACAGCTCCGTGAGCGTCGGGAGCGCCGTCGGTACTTCCGTGAACGCGTTGTTCTTCAGGTTCCTATTGCAACGCGGGACGCATCGGAGAAACCAAAGTGTGAGCGGATGACAACAGGATTTCGCGGAGTCATGCGTTTGTGTGTGGATCACGCACAGGACGGTCAGGTTGGCCGCCTTGGTGCTTGAGGCGATGCTCGCGATGTAGTTGTGGCTCAGATCCCTGCAGTCCGGAAGAACCACGAGACGCTCGTCAGATGGCCGTCATCCACAGTGCGAGCGAGCAGCGCCTCTCGCAGGCAATCGCGATGCGCACGTACAGCTCCCGGAGAGTCGCGAACTTAGAGATACTGGGAGGCACCTCCGTGAGCAAGCCGTTCGAGAAGCTCACGGACTTGATCTTCGGCGGGAAGCTCGCGAGGAGTTTGTCGGCGACCTTCGCCAGGTTCAGGTTCTCGAGCCCCACGTTCGCAACGAGCGCGCTGTCAGTGAGGAAGCTGGGGTCGAACTCAACGTTCGCGACGCGGCTCTTGTCCACCTCGAACTCGGTCAAGCCTCCGCGAATGAGACTGCGTGCCCACGAGAGCAGCGCCACGTCGGTGGAGTGTCAGTGTCAGCGCAGTGTCCCCGCTGGCGCTACAGCTACCCACGCAGAGCGCACGTACACAGTGTCGACGGTGTTCGGGAGTGTCAACTTCGCGATCTTGGTGAGCTCGTCGTTGCTCTTGACGCCCTCACCTTTGCCGGTGTAAGGCTTAGGCTCCGGCAGCTTGACCTTGCTCGCTTTCTCCTGCTCGCTCTTCCACTTGCCGAAGAGCACGGAGAAGAAGAACTGGTTCTGCTTCTTCTTCGGGTCGTCCTTGCTGTCGTAGTACGCGTTGAAGCACTCGACCTTGCATGCCGCGTTGCTCATGCACGGAGCCCACTTGGCGCACGACTTGCTGCACTTGTCGAACACGAGCGTGTTCGCTGGCACGTCGCACGTGGCCGCGGCGACAGATGCGTCGACGTGGACGTCCGAGTAGGACGCCACCGCGGCGAGTGCGAGCGCGAGAGCTGGAGCGAAGATCTTCATCGTCTTGCTGATCGTGGTGGAGGGAGCCTTGTCGACTTGGCGGCGCAGATTCAGGAATGAGCTTCTCGCAACCATGTTTGACGATGGCGCTCAGACACGTCTCTGTTGAGTCTCGGGGCGAGGACCTCGACCTCGACTTCGCTGCCTCCAACGCTCCAGGACGGCCAACGAGATCTGTGATACCAACGAGGTCGGTTGATTCAAATCATAACACCAGAGCCAATCGAAGCGCGAGCTCGACACGCGATCGATCGCGCTCGCCACCGTGACCGCCTCGGGGCTCCAGAGTCGCCTGCATGCCGTCACGCACTTAATCCGCATGACACGGCGACACCGAGGCGAGCTCCCATGCTGCCTTCGTTTCCTTTCGATGGGGGTTTGCGGTGTCGAGTTGGGGAGTGTGCATCATCTGGAAGTCGTGGATCTTGCATGTACGCAGACTGCCTCGAGGTGGCGGTTCGTCGGCAAGCAGAGCAGCGATGCAAAGCGATGGAGGAAGTTGACGGCACAAGCTCTCGCGAAGACGGTCGCGCAGCGAGACTCGCGCCTCGAATCCACTGAAGCAAGCAGCGAGCTACGCGCAGCGTTCATCTTTCGCATAACGCGTACAAATCGCTATCAAGCACATAAACAACGCTGTATTCGGCGCAAATTGGAGCGCTTGCTAGCCACTCTCACTCCCTCTCGACTGTCTCCCCCCAACTCATCCATTCCCCAAGCGCTCACTCGCTCGCTCCAGGTGCAGGCAGCCGGCAGTGGATGCTCCCAGTGCTGCGCAGCGGCGGCCCGGACTCCCAGAAGCAGAAGAAGCGCAAGACGAGCTTCGCGGACGACTCGCTCTGGGTGCCGCTCCCGCCGCCGACCGCCAGCATGAATAGCAGCGGCAGCGCGAACAACACGAGCGGCGTGCGCAACAGTGCCGGGCTGCTGGGCTCGCCGCCCGCGCACGCCGCCGCCGCCTTCGGCTCGACGCTCACGCGCAACCGCGCGGTCGCGTGCATGGCGGCGCTGCTGCTCTTCATGTTCCTCTCGGTCTCGTCCACGTCGCTACTCTCGCACCGCAACGGCGGCGTGAAGAGCTACCCGGCGTACGAGCCGGCGACGAGCGCGAGCCCGGTCGTCGTCGCCGAGCCGGCGGCGGCAGCGACGGCGGGCGGCGCGAACAAGCCGCACCTGCGCCGCGAGCCGGAGCCGCCGCTGCCTCGCCCGGAC
This sequence comes from Globisporangium perplexum, assembly GCA_023333865.1. Taxonomy (NCBI): domain Eukaryota; phylum Oomycota; class Peronosporomycetes; order Pythiales; family Pythiaceae; genus Globisporangium; species Globisporangium perplexum. The sequence goes on along the minus strand of JAASFS010000005.1, from coordinate 66,737 downwards.
TCGTTCGGGCTCGTGATCGTCGCGGACTTGGACAAGCAGTCGCGCGACGAGACGAGCAGCAAGCCGCTCTACTACTCGTTCCTGCAGCACGCGACGCTCAAGATCTCGACGAACGAGATCCTGCAGAAGGACGAGTACGCCGTGCAGTGGGGCGAGAAGCGCAAGTTCACGACGACGATGAACGAGGCCGGGCGTGGCTTCGAGCTCAGCGAGCTCGCGTGGTTCGACGGCAAGCTACTGGCGTTCGACGACCGCACGGGCATCGTGTACCGGCTCAAGAACTTCGAAGGCGCCAAGAAGATCCAGGCGATCCCGGAGCACATCGTGATGGAGGGCGACGGCGTCGCCGGCAAGGGCCAGAAGCACGAGTGGGCCACGGTCAAGGACGACGAGCTGTACATGGGGAGCGTCGGCAAGGAGTTCACGGACAACAACGGCAACGTGCTCGGCGACTCGAACCTCTGGGTCGCAGTCATGGACAAGCACGGCGAGGTGCGCCACGAGGACTGGACGGCACACTTCGCGCGCGTGCGCACGGCGCTCGGCGCCGACTGGCCGGGCTACGTCGTGCACGAGGCGATCGAGTGGAGCAGCGTGCACCGGCAGTGGTTCATCCTGCCGCGCCGCGTGAGCACGGAGGCATACAACGACATGCTGGACGAGAAGCGCGGCTCGAACAAGCTCGTGATCGCGAGCGAGGACTTCAGCAGCATCGAGGTGCGCGAGGTGGGCAAGGTGACGCCGCTGCGGGGCTTCTCGTCCTTCAAGTTCATGCCGCGCACGGGCGACAACGTCATCGTGGCAATCAAGAGCGTGGAGATCGACGTAGAGAACCTGCAGACGTCGTTCCTCACGGTCTTCGACATCAAGGGCAACGTGTTGCTGGAGGAGACGGAGCTGCCGGGGGGCCACAAGTACGAGGGCATCGCGTTCTCGCGGGACTGGGAGTCCCAAGACAAGCTCCACTAGCGAACGAGCCAGCCAGCCAGACAACCACCGAATCAACCAGCGAGCCCCGTTAGTTCCCCCGTCGATCGGCCAGCGAGCGAGCCAGCCTGACAACCGATAGATCTGCGGAAGCGATGGATCGCCCCGAGCGTCTTGTGTCTATGCTTGCGCGTGCGCTGCGTTCGAGGTGGTTGAGAGGAGGAGAGGGGGGTGTATTCTACGAGGCGGCAGGCGGATGCACGACCTTGCTACAGCTCGGTCATGTTCTCGCAGAGCCAGGAGATGCCTGCGTGGAGCCCGTCGCCCGTGGTCGCGACCGTCGGCTGCACGGCAAACTTGCGATTGCTCTCTCGGCAGTTCGCTTCGAAGTCCAGCGCCACGGTGAGCTCTTCGACCGTCAGCGCGTCCGGCAGGTCTCTCTTGTTGAGGAAGATGAGGAGACACGAGTCCTAAGAGTGCGCACGTTCGTGCGTGTGCCTGTGAGAGAGAGCGCGAGCGATCGAACGAGTGCGTACAAGGGGACCCTGACAAAGCGCACCTTGAGCTGATTGTCGAGCAGCAAGCCGTTGAGCTCCGCCCTGACGAGCTCCAAGCGCTTCGCGTCTGCGCTGTCGACGACGAAGACGATCCCCTGGAAGCAAGCAGATGGTCTCGCTCGAGGGTGAGTCCGGGATCCAGCGACACGAAGTCACCAGGAGCTTCAACTATGCTCGCTTGCTCTCGTGCACGAACGAACGAACGGACCTGCGTTCCGGTGAAGTGGTGCCGCCAGTACGGCCGCAACGAGTCTTGACCGCCGACGTCCTGTGTTGCGATCCGATCGACGCGGTGAGGAGACGGGCGTGCGGCAGCGTCAGCCCCCCCGCTTCCGACGTAGCCACCGTCTGCGCCGACGACGAACGCACCCAGATGTTGAGCTTGTAGCGGTCGTAGCGGATCGTTTCGACGTTGAAGCCGACGGTCGGGATGCTCGCGATCGCCTTCCCGAGGCGCAGGTGATACAGGATCGTGGTCTTGCCCGCCGCGTCGAGACCGACGAGGAGCAGTCGCCGCTCGTTGCGGTTCCAGAAGCGCGAGAGATTCCTGGAGAACGCGGAGCCCATGGCATCGAGGAGATGCTGTCGCACCGACGCCGAGGAATAGCTTGAGGAGGAGGAAGCACGTAGCGCGATGTTGGCGGTGTGCCGTGCCGGGCTCCGAATATAAAACGTAGCACCAAATATTACTTGTAGCAATGGAAATAGAACAAATATAAGGAATTATATGCTTGTTGTGGAATTTTGCGAATAGTTTCCAAAACAAATGGCATATGAACCACACGCGTACACCTTGCAACTCAACTCATCACTCTCGTCACTCGTCACTCACTCACACTCTCTTCTACTTACACACATGCACACGCACACATCACAGTTGGCTGACATCGACGCCGACGCGCACACTACTGCATCGATACCTCCCTGTTGTAGTTGTGATTCCACACGACTTGCCTTCTATTCCTCAGTTCTTATCCAAACTCGCTCGCTTTAACTCGCCCGATCCTCCGTTTGCAGCTCAGCATGTCGTCTCTCTCATCTTCCTCCTCCATTCGACGCAAGTTAACTCCTCCATTCGATGCAAGTTCCGACACCCAGGTCCGCACCGCACACGCACACGCCTGTAGTCGTCAGCGCCGACACACCCCTGCAGCAACGGCTCGTAGCGAGAAGAAGCGCACTTCCCCGGTGTGGGAACACTTTGAGCGCACATGGCTAGGTGCAAGGAGTGTCGCAAGACTCTGAAGGTCAACGCCAGAACCACGCCCAACCTGCTCAATGAAATACCGTGACACCTTCAACCACCGCAATTTCGTTCTCGAATGCGCTCACTCGGGAGAATCCGAAAGACGCAGTGATGCGGTTGGTGGTGGAACAGGACGAATTGTTCACCCTCGTCGAATCGCCTGAGTTTGTACATCAATTCTCAGCACTCAACCCCTGTACGAAGCACTTCAGTGCCGATCATCTAAAGAACTGGATCCTCGAGGCCTTCAAGAGAAAAGGACCGAGTCGTGCGTGAGATCTCGTCTGCAGCAACAGGGGTGAACTTTAAACGGACGTTTGGACTGCGCCAAACCAGACTCCGTTTGTTACAGTGACAGCGCACTTTGTGAACGAGTGCTAGGAGCTGGAGAAGACACTCGACTTCCGACCGCTCCTGGGCGATCATACTGGAGTTCGCATTGCTGCAGTGTTCCACGAGATCGTAAGTGACGACTTCAAACTGAAGCCGCGACATGGTGGCATCATGTTGGACAACGCAAGCAGCAACGACGGGTTCGTCACAACATAGGATGATCCGGGGCTGGTTCTCTCCTGAGATGGACTTCCACAGTTTCGTGCATGTTGCCAACCTAGCTGTCGGCGCAGCTCTCTATAGCGTCCGTCGTGCTGTGGCAACTCATCGTGATGGAGTCCCATCGATCAGGTTGTCGCCAAATCGCCTGGACCGGGGTTCTGTTTGGGCACGGTGAGAATGACAGCGTGTTGCCAGTTCTCGACGTTCCGACCCGGTGGAACTCCGCTGTGGCAATGGTTACATGCGCCTGGAGACTCCAATCAGCACTGGTGGCGATGTTTTCCGAGCTGCAGCTCCAGAATCGGAACCAAACCTGTACAGACTTACAAGCGAACACTGGGATGAACTCGAGCAGATCGCGGTCGTCTTGGAGCCGTTCCTGTTCGCTGCCGGTGACTGTTGTGACGACAGCTATCCGACACTCTATTCATGCCGCTATACAAACATCTTCTCGATCAGATCCCGTCTCACCAAACCAAGGGTGACATGCCAGGGTGGTTGAGAGAGGATAGTGACCGCGACCAACATCAGCCTCTGAGTGAACAGCGTGGATTCATCCCACCTGTTCTCGCGGCTGTTAGAAATCCATGAAGAGTTACTTCGGGAATAATGGCGGCAGCGTCGTGTGCCAGCCACAGAAAACAGTCAACTACAGACGTGCTAATAACAATCTGTTATTCGCGCGTCAATTGTATGTACTTCTCGCAGCAGCTCGTGTTGTGATTGCTCAAGTGGCAGTGGTAGGTTTGCGCGGTGCGCTGCCTGTTGCACGTGCCATGGCCAAGTCAGGGCATTGACGACGATGCGAGTAAGAGATACATGCATTCGCATATGCGAGCGCCTCTCCGCGCGACGACGACGTACGTACGCACACACGCACACACGCACGCCGCAGTCTTCTTCGCCTCAGCCGAGGTTGTCCCCGCCGTATCCGTCGTTGCCGCCGCCGAGGTAGTCGCGCCGACCCGCACCGATCTTGCGCGACTGCGCGTCCACCTTCGGACATTCGGTGATGCGATGCCCGAGACCGCCGCAGAACGCGCAACCCTGCGTGCCCGTGGCGTTCGAGAGCCCGCCCGTGTCAGCCGTGTACGGGTCCTCGAGCGCGCGCAGCACCGGCGGCACGGTCTGTTTCGCCTCCACGAGCAAGTGCTTGAGGTCCAGCAGCGCAGACTCCGGCACGCTCTTGTTGATGAACGTCGTCGCAACGCCCGTCTTCCCGCAACGACCCGTGCGGCCGATGCGGTGCACGTAGTTCTCGATCTCGGCTGGCATGTCAAAGTTGATCACGTGTTTGATGTCCGGGAAGTCGAGTCCCTTCGCGGCGACGTCCGTGGCCACGAGCACGTCCTTCTGGCCCTTCTTGAACAGATCGATCGCCTCGTTTCGCTCCTCCTGATCCTTCCCGCCGTGGATCGACGCCGCCTCGACGCCTTTGAGGATCAGGTACTCGTGGATGTCATCCACGTCGCCCTTGCGCTCGCAGAAGATCACGACCGGCGGACTCGTCTTCTGCAGACACTCGAGCAGGTACACGATCTTGGCGTCCTGCTTCACGTACTCGACCTCCTGGATCACGTCCAAGTTGGCGGCACCCGCGCGGCCGACGTTCACGAGCACGGGCTTCACGAGCACGTCCTTGGCAAAGTCCTGGAACTTCTGCGGCATCGTCGCCGAGAAGAGCAGCGTCTGTCGCTGGCTCGTGAAGTGGTTGAACGTCGTCGACACCTCCTCGTCGAAGCCCAAGTCGAGCATGCGGTCACCCTCGTCGAGGCAGATGTACTTGCACAGGCGCAGACTCATCTGCTTGGACTTGAGGAAGTCGTTGAGGCGGCCGGGCGTCGCCACCACGATGTGCACACCGCGGCGCGAGATCATCTCGAGCTGCGCGCGCTTGTCCTCGCCGCCGATGCAGAGCAGGCTGCGGATCTCTGGCTCGCCCGCGCGGAAGAGGTGCGTCGTGAAGTGCTTGACGACGTCGAACGTCTGGCGCATGAGCTCGCGCGAGGGGCCGATGATGAGTCCGAACGGACCTTCGTGGCCGATGATCGGCAGCTTCTTCTCCTCCTCGAGCGCGATCATGACCAGCGGCAGGCAGAACGTCACCGTCTTGCCCGACCCCGTGAACGCGATGCCGATGATGTCGCGGCCGGCGAGGATACACGGGATCGCCTGCACCTGGATGGGCGTCGGCCGCTGGATGTTCTTCGCCTTGAGCGCCTCGAGGATCGCCGGTGGGAAGCGCATGTACTCGAACGACTTGATGGGCGGCGGCACGTCCTCGCCCTCCGCCAGAATGTGCCACTTCTTGCGCACGGCGTCGCACTCGTCGGGCGTCATGCGCGCGATGCTGCGCGGCGGCGTCCACGTCGTGCGCATCACGTCGGCGTAGCGGATCCCCTCGGCGCGCTCCGCTGCGGACACGAGCGCCGCCTTCTGCACGTAGCTCGCCTCCTTGAGCATGTTGATCTCCTGGGCGTCCTTCTGCACGCGGTCGGTGTTCACGCCCGCGGCCTCCAGCTGCTTGCGCATCTCGTACGCCTGGTCGAGCAGGCTCACGTGCGAGCGCGCCTGCGGGCGGAGCACGTCGCCGTCGCCGTCGCCGCTCTCTAGTCCACCGGTAACCTTCTCAGCATCAACTTCAGCATCGTCGGTATCGCTGTCATCGCTACCCGATGCCTCGTGTGTGTCAGTGCCACGCTTCGGACGCTTCGATCGACTCTCCCTCTCACTCTCGCTCTCGCTCGCGTGCTGCTCGGCGCGCAGCTGATCCTGGCGCGCGCGGCGCCGCCGTTTCAGCTGCTCGTCCTGTCGCTGCCGGCGCACTTTGAGCGGCACGTAGAGCTGCTCGTCGTCGTCAGCGTGGAGCGGCGGCGCATCGCGAGCGCCACTAGTGACGTCGTTCCTCGCCATTGGTATCTTGATTGGTACCGTGCTCAAAAGAATATGCTGGTACTTTGGACAACTTGAAGAATATTTACACAATACAAACACTGTCTTTCCACATCTTGAAATCAAAAATTAAATGAGATTTATGCCATTCAATACGCGCTGAAAAATATGTATCTTGTATATTTCTGGTATTCTGCTTAATGCCATAATTTCACTGTGCACATTCTTCATGCCAAAATGCTGAAATCACCCACTCTCATCTGTAAATGCTTTAAAAATAAAAGAACTATTTATAAATATCTAAATATGGAGATTGATTGTAACTGATACCAATTCACATTCATATCATTTGTAAATGTTATCTGCCTGTTGTAACAGTGTTGTATAGAGAAATTGACATGAATTTCGGGATTCTATATCATAGCTGTGAGGGTGGGTTGTGTTTGTCCCAGTTTATAGTGCTTCCTGGTTTTCATCTCTATTTGCTGCTCAGTCGATTTGTCGTTTTAGAATCGAGATTCCACTTTTGTATGGCCAGTGCGTGGCAAGAACAATACAGAAATTAACTTGAACTGAACTCCTCTGCGTTCGTACAACGAAACGGTTAATAATGTCGTAGAAGACAACTCCGAAACAAGTTGCCACCTGAAATCGACATCTTGTCTGTTGTAGAGTTATCGAACACAACATGAACTTCTATCTACAAGAAAGAAAACAACATTTAGACATCGTTAGTGTTTGGCCCAACTCGGGTTTTTCCAGTGACAGCATCAATTGAAAGGTCTTTTTCTGCAGTATATTCTTTGTGTCCGTATTCTGTACAGATATTGACAAATCATGTATCAATAGGATCCGTACCCCGTATGGTTTAGGTTTGATTGTACACTTTCAGTGGATAATATCCACTCCGCGACAAGTAGTTAGTGTCAGCACTCATTTGTGTGTCACGAGGTCAGTTTTGCAAATCGGGACTCGCTGTTCTGATGCGCAATTGTAGCGTTAATTTGCTGCAACAACAACAAAACTGCGCTTAAAAAGGAACCCACAAAGAGGTACTCATCAAACAAACTGGTAAAAATGCAGCGCGACAAGTATTTCGTGCCAAAATGGCATACTGAACACAACACACAAATTCGAAATTAATCGGATTATCGTGATTTGAGTGACTGGCAGTGCTCATTCTATGATAGGCCGAGGCCCAAGCTTGACGGCGAGGCGGGCACCCGCGCCTCTTTGAAAGTGGGTGGGGTGTGAGGGCGATTGGGTGCCACGTCAGTCGCAAGCACGGGGTGGTGGAGAGGGTCGTGAAGGAAACGAGTGAGCAGCACGGAGCAAAGCGGCGCGGGCCAGTTCTGTCTCTCAGCGAACGAGATCTGCGCCGCGATGTTCATATCGCAGTGAGTGGGGAGCTGTCTGCAGCCTAAATCAAGGGCAATGTTGTAACCGGGCGTGCCCGAGTCACGCAGTACAGTCCAGAGGAAGTGTGCGTGGACACCTTCCGCAAGGATTCCAGTCAAAGACAGAAAGACGTTGGGCACTTCTGCTCCAAAAACCAAAGTGTTATTTTGTAGCTCAGTGCGGCTCCACCCGTTGGTGTGAGCTTGTAGATTTGTATACTATACTAAATCTAAGATGCCTAATTTGAGTGGCTCTGAGAGCCCTACTGATCTTATTGGTCTTTATTGTGCTAATAGTAGCCAATCGGATAGGCCGCGGTTGTCGCTGGCTCTAAAGATGTTGCGCGGATAGTAATCTGGCAGCGCTGGGTTATACTTAGTAACCCACGCGTGTAACCCCGTTACAGTAGCGCCTTAGAAATCCTCGAAACGACAGTCTCGCTACTGATGCTCTCCCAAGCGCACAGCCCTTTTGGTCATGATCATCACCTTCTGCGCTGCCGTTTCCTACCCTCTGAATGGTCTTCCTCTCGCTACTCCATCTCGAACTTCTTGAGATGGCCCTTTATCTCGTCAAGTGACTGGAACATGGATGTGTTGTTGGGAGGGAGAGGCACCAGCTTGGTGGAGAGCTCACTAGCAACAATGTCTCTCAACTCGCTGCTCACACGCCTGTCCAGGCTGTCGACCAGACTGACTGACGGCTGCGCGGTCTCTGGAGCGAGCACGCGGCGCAGAAAGTGCCTCTAAATGCGTCCGTCCATCCGCCCGCTCCATTCCGTGGCGCAGTAGTGATCTAAACTGCGGTGTCAGAGCCACAAGGAGGGAGCGACCGTGCTGCGCAGAGTATGCAGAACGAACCGTATGGGAAACTGTAGATCTCACTTGACGACTTGCTTGTGAGATTGGTCGACAGTCAGGGATGTTCCCACAGATGAACATGATCATAGATCACATCGATAGTGTCTGTTGTATCCACAAGATTGCGAGTTTGAGTTTGACACGACAGCGCAGCAACAGGTAGACCACTCGCCACCTCGTCTCGTCTCATGTCCTTCATGAAACTAAGGGGGTTGTCTGCAAACGCTATGCTCTCTGGGGTGGCCCGTGGCGAACGAGCGGGTGCTCAGCGAGCCAGCGATCCCGCGTAGCTCGCTCTCCGCTATCGCTCACGCATGCGCGTTCCACCTCGGCAAGTCGAACGCCTCTGCAACCTTGCGCTGGCTGGAGATCTTTTGCTCGTCGAGTACCTGCAGCCTCAGGCGTAATGGGTAGGGCTTGCGGCGTTCCTTCCTCCTCGTTTGTGTTTGTACTGGTAGCGTCGTGGCAGAGAATCAGTGCCGACGCCTGCACGTACGGGCGGCAACAGCTATGATGAGTGGCTGTGGTACAATTGACCTATTGATTGGATGTAAATATAATGGGGGATCTCCATTCAAAAATGTGATGTCAAATCGAGGGCATTGCGTTGTGTGTGGCCATTGCAATAGGTCGCTATCTGTAGTGGTTTGGAGAAGCTGCGACTTGCACCGCAACCAGACTCGCTGAATGATACTGTCTTGGTATACCTATTCCGTGTTCATACTGCTGCGAATTCTAGAAAGTAATAAGCAAAAAATAGAGCAAAATGTATTGAAATCGGATAAGGTGAGATGCCAAAGTGGGGACAAGATCAAGGTGCGAGATGCGAAGTCGGGCTGTGTGTGCTTAAGGCGAAGGTCGGTCGCTGGCAGCGCAGCGCAGCGCGGTGCCGGGATTGTTGAACGCGCTCGCTGTCGGCGACACCTCGCTCCCTTCCTGCACCTCCTGCTCGCGGCCGCTTTGCAAGCGAGAAGATGCGCACGAATGGCTGGCAGAAGCCCTTCTCGAAGGACCAAGTCGTCAGCTGGGTGCTGCAGCCGCTGCTCATGAGCGTGCGTCGATATGATCGAGTTGAGCTGGCAGTGGTTGGTTGGTTAGTGATATGCTACTCAGAGACACTGACGGAGTCGCTCGAGATGTCACGTGCAGTGCTTCGTCGTGTTCGTGGCGAAGCTGCTGGACCAAGACAAGGTGCGATCGCGTTGGGCGACTGCAGCTTCTGACTTGGAGTTGTCTCGCCGCACGACAAACTCACGTGGTGCTCCTGCGCACTTCTCGTCAGTGTCTCGCGATTCTCCTCCCGAACGCTGCGCTCGTCGTGCTCGTGTTCGCATCCTGGGCGATCTGCGAGTCGAGGAACTCTGCTGAGTCGGTAGGTGCTGCTGCAGGAGCGCCGCCACGATCTCTCGCTCGAAGCACTTGCTAATGTGCGCTTCTTTCTCGCTCTCTCGCTGTCAACAGAAGAAGGTGGCGCCTGGTTGCATCCGCGTCCCGTCCAAGGTGACTCGGTACTGCACGATCTGCTGCAAGAACAGCCCGGGACTCGACCACCACTGCACGTGGCTCAACACTTGCATCGGCGAGAACAACTACGAGGCGTTCTACTGCTTGGTGGTCTCGGCGACGCTGCAGACGCTCGGGCAAGCGGTCATCGGGATCCTCATGGCGACGCTCTGGTTCGACGAGGTGAAGACTCGGCTGAGCGTCGACTGGCACGAGCCGATGCTTGCGCTGCTCTGGGTGCACAACGCGATCTGCTTGTCTCTCGCGAACTCCTACTTCCTGCTCGCCGGGTTCCACACGTACTTGCTCTGGATCGGCTCGGGCACGTACGACTTCATCCTCGAGAACGGGAGCGACGGGCTGTGCGCGCGGATGCTCAAGTGCAGATGCCTCCGGCGCTCGACGAAGAAGAACAAGCTGAGCCACGTCGTGAACGCGGACAGCAAGGCGAAGCAAGCGCAACAGAGTCCGACGCGCTTCGGGAGACGCCCCAAGAGCCCACCACTCCCGTGCGCGGACTCGGAGGAGGCGATGCGCGCGGCGGCGGCGAAAGTTGCAGCGGACAAGAAGCAGCAGGAGATCGCGCAGTGGAAAGCCGAGTGGGTGCAGAAGTACGGCGCCGATGGCGACGGTGCCGCCCCGGTGTCCAGCGGAGGCGCGGTGAGCACAGCCGCTTCAGCTTCTGCAAGTAAGACAACAACAGCAGCAGGAGCGACACCATCACCAACCATGGCTACGTCGACCGCGAAAGTGAACTCGGAAGCGAATCCTGAGCCGGCGAGGGGTGCCCTCTCCAGCGACGCGAGCAAGGTGGCTGTGAGAAGGACGAGCACGTATCCAGCTGAGCTCGCCGGCGGCAGTCTCGGCGGAGCCAGCGCTGCGGCCATCGGCGAGAACCACGCTGACATGAGTATCGACATCAACCGGAGCGAGGACATCTTCGAGGAGGTGGACTTGATCGACGTTGACGAGGACCACGACGCGCCACATACTGAGGGCGTCGGCACCGTCGGTCCAAAGACCGATCTGTAGACTTCAGAACGGTGCGCACCACTCATCGGCGAATACCGCCTAGCTAACCTCCGATACAGACGCCACTTCCCCAGTGTCACGCGCCGTCGCCCTGCCTGCTTCATTCATTCACTCACTCGTTCACTCGTCGTCTTCGTCGCTGGAGAGCGACTGGAGCGCGATCTCTGAGAACGCGATGTCAGCGTTCGTCTCGCGCGCGCCAGCAGGCTTGCGGGGTGACGACGGCGGCTGCGCTCCTGCTTCATGCGAACCTGTGGACCTGGCGAACTGCTCGAGCACTCGGTCCGGGTTGGCGCGTCCGTCGTCGAGAACGTCCTTCATGATGATCGGGATCGCGTCGGGACTCGATTGGATTTCGCCCATCAGCTCCGACGCCAGCGCGACGTAGAACTGTGTCGAGAGCAGAGCAGAAGCACGATGAGATGAACGAGCATCAGAAGTCGCAACACTCGATCGCAACGCGTACCGAGTTGACGGCGTTGAAGACGCTCGTCTGCTTGTTGCACTCCTTGTACAGCGCGCCGCTGCGCAGTGCGATCACACACTGCAGCGTGACGTTGATGAGCGTGCACGCGAGCGGGAAGTGGCGTGTCGGGTGCTGCGAGAGACTGTGGAAGCGCAGCGCCAGCTCAGTGTGCTTGTCGACGAGATACAGCATCTGAAGCAGCGACAGAACGCCGCAGCCACGCAGGTCCGTCGCGGGGTCGTTTCCCTGGAACCCGATGTCCTCCCAGTGCGAGCCCGAGAGCGGGACTTCTCGCTGCGTCCGCGTCAGTTTGGTGTACAGCGTCTGGAGCACTCGGGAGAACACGTCACTGCAAGCGCCGTAGCCAGTCGCGGCGATGCAGAAGACTCGGTCGCGCTCCTCCGTGGCGCTCGGGAACATGAGCCTCGGACGCGGCGAGAAGCACGCGAAGCACGAGCGTCCGGTCTCCTCAAAGTCTTCCGCGACGATCTTGTCGCGCTGCTGCAGGAACTCGTCAGCCTGCAAGCAGTACTCGAAGGCTTCTTGGAACGATATCTTGAAGTTCGCGGCTGGCTTGGATGCGCGAGGCTCGTGAGAGTCCTGCTTGCCTTTGACGCTACCCTCGTCGCCTTCCGTTCTCGGCACGGGATCTCTCGCTGCAGCGCGACGTGTGAGCTCGATCTCTTGCCAGGCTTGCGAATCGTTCGTGCTGTGGCTGCTGCCGTTCTCGTCTCCGTGGTTCGCCGAAGCGTCGCTCTGCTTCTCCACGGCGACGCCGCTTCTCTCCTCGTCGTCGCCATCTTCTTCCTCTTCGTTGCCCTCCTCTTCTGCGATCGCTTCCGTCATGATCAACGGCTTGCTCAGAATCCGACCCATGACAGACAGCGACGTGGAGTCGGCAGCGCTGCCGCTCGAGGCTGCGGCGCGCGGCGCTCGGCTATGGTTGCTGTCGCTCTCTTCGCTCTCGTCGAGCAGAACGCCTTGGTCTCCGAGACCGCGCTTGTAGATTCCATGGAGCTCGCGCAGTGTGAGCGCGCTTCCAGACTCACTAGCTTGGGCGACTGGCGGTGTCGCCGCTGGGACAGCAGCACCGGCAGTCTGCAGGCCGACCTCATTGAGCGATTTCTCGTCGTCAGTCGCCTTCTTCAGCTCCTCGATGATGTGCGCTTCGTCCTGCGTTCGTCGAGCTTGCAGCGAAGCCTGTCGCGTTTCGAACGACTGAGGAGACACTGGATCGGCTGCAGCGTCGGCGGCAGTAGACAGATCAATGACACCGAACTCGCCGTCGTCCGCGTCGATCGTGTCCGCCAGAGTCGCCAAGTGCGCCATCGACTTCACCGAGAACGAGACGTCGCTGGACAGGTTCAGCTCGCTCTCAAACTCTCTCTCATCCGGAAACGCAGACGCAGTCGGCAGAGAGTACCCGTCGTGCTCCGCCAAGTCCCCTTCGCCGCGCTTCTTCCTCAAGCTCGTGTAGCTGATCCCGAATGCGCTCTCGACCGAGTCGTCCTGCGACCCTGGAGCCTTACTGCCGCGCTTCGAAGGTTCTTCGACGGAGCTCGACGACACAACCACGCGCGCTGCCCGCACTTCGTCGGCGAACGAGAACTCGATCTCGTCGCTGGATGCTGCTGCTATTGGCTTTGAAGTAGGAAGCGCGGCAAGCAGATCAGTCTCCTTTGCTTCGAGCGGTTCTGCAGCTTTCACAGGCAGTGTGCTGGTTTTCTGTGCTTCGATGGCGCCAGCCACAGCAGGATCGACTTCCAGCTCGTCGTCATCATCATCGTCGCTGACAGCTCCCAGGTTCAGCGGCGGTGGCAAGACATGGCTCTCTTCGTCACCCTCATCTTGGGAATCTGAGTCTTCGTCATCATCGTCGCCGGTACCCACTGGAACCATCGAGCCGACAACCACGGCAAGATCCGTTGGCGCCGGAGGAGGAACCACAGGTGGCTCGGGATCTTTGTTCATGAGTGTCGGAGTCTCCTCTGGATCGACTGGATCTTGCAGCGTCGGCCGCTCTTCTTGGGAGAACGGGTATGTCGCTGGCACTTCAGCGGTGTCCAGCACGCCGAGAGCTGCTTCTTCCTCTCGCACGTCGATGCTCGCATCTGGAAGCACGCGCGTCAGTTCGGTTGCGCCTCTCTACCGAGATCTCCTGCATCATCCTCACCACCTGCATCTTCGTCGTTGCTGCCACCGTCCAGCGCGTCGCCGAACTCGAGCATCTCTTCCTCCGCGGTGCCACTTGCGTCTTCCTCTTCTGCTACCGATCCTTCTCGTTCGTCATCTGCAGCACCAAAGTGAGCTCTTCGCATCGACAGGCGCTTGGACTGCTTGCATCCACCGACCCACCTCTCGCCGACTCTCCCTGCACCGCGTCCAGCAGTTCGTCCAGCACGCCGGCGACTCGGTTTTCCTCCTTTCTATCCCCTCCGCCCTCGTCGTCCATCCCGGTCGACCGATCGATCTCTGACTCCCCCTGCACCGCGTCCAGCAGTTTGTCCAGCACGCCGATATCCGCTCCGCTCCTCTCCTCCTTCTTATCGCTGTCGCCCTCGCCGTCCATCCCGATGGATCGAGCGATCGAGCGATCAATCGGTCGCCTCGCCTCGCTCCGCGCTTCTCGATGTCTGAACGACGCTTCACGACCTTCCCGATAAAATCCGATCTCGCACTTTAGCGGAATGAGACAAAAGTAAGCGACATCAGCAAGATGGCGCTGGCAGAGGTCGGCGCCGTGTTCGCGAGCTTCGCGCGCTTCGCAGGCGTGTCCTTCTGCCTGCTGCAGGCGGTGGACACCGTCAAGTGCGTGGGGCCGTCCATGCTGCCGACGCTCAACCGCGACGGCGACATCGTGCTGCTCGACAAGCTCTCGCAACGCGTCCGGCGCCTCGGCCGCGGCGAGGTCGTGATCGCCAAGTCCGTCTCGAACCCGCGCCACACGGTCTGCAAGCGCATCATCGGCGAGGTACGGCGAGAGAGAGTGTGTGTGTGTGTGTTGTTAGCAGGCGGCCAGTGAGCGAGCGAGTGTCGCGGTCGCGTCGTGCCAATCGGCGTGTGCGTGCGTGCGTGCGTGCGTTCGCGAGCGCAGGAGGGGGACACCGTGTGCGTGCGGCCGCGGTATTCGTCATCCGAGGTGGAGTTCCACAAGGTGCGTCTTGGCTGCTGCGGGTCGCTAAGTGTGAATGTACTGACTGACGCGGGCGGGGCCGGCGGACAGATCCCGAAGGGCCACGTGTGGCTGGAAGGAGACAACAAGCACGACTCGCACGACTCGCGCTACTACGGGCCGGTGCCGTACGCGCTCATCCAGGGCCGCGTCGTCATGCGCGTGAGTGGGTCGCGTGGTAGAAACGGGGGCTGTAAGGTCGACGCTGGCGCTTGCGATCGCTCACGCGTGGTGCTCCCGACGCAGATCTGGCCGCTCAACGAGCTCAAGTGGATCGAGGCGGAGGCCAAGCCGAACGCGTTCCGCGAGAAGTGACCACGGGGACACGACGACGGAAAGATGCGAGCGGCGGGCGGCGGGGAAGGAATAGATAGAGTCTCGCTGTTCGAGTCGTGGCGTCGGTCAGCTGCCCATACGTCAGGCTCAGACTCCCCCACAGCCGATGACGAGACGCGCATCAGCACCACACACACTCGCACGCGAGAGCCCCGAACGCGCAAATACCAATAGATTGCCTCCCGACGAGGAGCTCCGAGTCCTCCGACAGCCGTCGACCCGAGCGCCTTCGCGGTTTCCTCCTCGCCGCGCCTGCTCCGTCCGCTCACTTGAAAGCGCTCGCCCCTCGTCGCGGCCGCCCGCCAAGCAGTCGGACTCTATGCCTTGAGCGCCACCTCGTCCTCGCGCAGCCCGCGCACGAAGAGCACGTTGTTGCAGCGGATGAGCACCTCGCCGAGGTTGCCCGCCGGCTCGCCGTTGATGAACTCCTCCGTGTCGGCGAGCTGCAGGTTCATGTACGAGTCCACAGACACGAGCACGCCGCGGTACTCCATGCCCCACTTGAGGCGCGCGACCACGGACTTGCCCGTGAGCCCCGCGAGGAACGGCTTCGGGTTCAGGATCAGCCCGGACTGCGCACAGAGAGAGAGAGATCGCGCACACGCACACACTTCGTATTAGCGGCGGCCATGAGCGCGACGCACAAGCACGACGCGCGCGCGCGAGCGAGCACGAGCACGCAGCCGCGCAGGGACGAGTGGACGCCTACCATTTTTCGCGTGCTCTTCAAAAATGACTTGAATTGAGTATGCAAGCGGATCTGGATGTGTTTGGTGTGTGTACCCTGAGTAACCCGAACCGGTTACTATGGGTACGCTTCGGGGTACTCATGCTGAGCTGCTGCGAGATGAGCTCCACTCTGTTGACAGGCTGCTACTCGCTCTTCGTACGTGACGACCAACCACACGGACAAGCACATCGCCGCACTCTGCCACTCACGCCCTTCATTCGTTGCTCTCACAGCTGCTCAGGCTCGAGCGTCACGACCTTGTGCTCGATGCGGCGGAGAAAGTCCGCGTGTGCCGGCGAGCCGCGCACGAACACGTTCACGACCGGGATGCCCGGCACCACGTACTGCCGGTGGCTCAGCAGCTGCTGCAGCGTGCAGAACGGCGACACGCTCAGCCACACCTGCGCCTTGGCGTCGAGCTGCTCCTCGCGCCGCAGTCGCACCACCTCCTCGTCGTCGCTCTCCGCCTCGCCGCTCAGTGCCACGTGCCACTCCTCTGTGCTCGCAAACGGCAGCACGACGTCCGCCGCCGCGTACACCACGAGCTGTGACGCCACGTACGCGTGCTGCTCGTCCCACTCGCAGAACGGACCGTCCTCCGGGAACATGTTGGCCAAGTGCTCGATGAACGCGTCGTGCTCGCCGAACGCCTGCACGAAGTCCGACGTGTTGTGCTCGTCGTAGAGGAAGAGCACGGGCCAGACCAGGACGCCGGACTCGGCGTCCACCTCCGCCTTGCCCTCGTACTGCTTCACGCGCTCGTCGTCGATCAGCGCGCGGCCGACACGCACCGCGCGCGCCTCGCAGAGCTGTCGGTACCGGTCCGTGCGCGCGCGGCGCTTCTTGTGCTCGAGCTCCTTCTTGTACGTCTCGAGCTTGATCTCCTGCACGAGCTTCTTGCCCTCCTTCTGCAGCGTCAGCAACAGCTTGTTCTCCGGCTCGCGCTTTAGCCCCTCGGCGCAGTACCGCAGCGTGTCGTCCGGTTTGCGCAGCATGCGCGACGCCTTCGCGCCGCGGTAGTACGCCTTCACGGCGCTCGGGTCGTGGCGGATCGCGAGCGCGGCGTCCGAGCGGCAGCTCGCGTAGTTGCGCAGCTCGAGGTGCACGGCGGCGCGGTTGCTGTAGATCACGCTCGTGAGCTCGGGCATGTTGAAGCTCGCGTCGCGCTCGTCCGCGGGGAGCGCGAGCGCCTTGAGCGCGTACGCGAGCGCGTCGCTGTACAACTTGAGCGCGTCCGGGAAGTAGCGGCGGTTGCGCTTGGCGTCCGCGAACGCCTTGTTGCCGCGGTTCTTCCAGTGCAGCGCGAGGCTCTCGGCCGTCTCGCCCTCTTCGATCAGCGCCTGGATGGCTGCCACCATCGTGTCGCCCTCCACGATGTGGTCCTCGAAGAGCGACATCTCCGGCAGCGCGTCCATGTACGCCTGCCGCTCCTCGGGGTCCCACAGCTTGCTCTCGTCGATCTCGATGTCCACCGACATGCTGCTGCTGCTGCTGCTGCTGCGCGCGCGCTCTAGAGTGTGTGCAGTGGGTGTAGTAGTCGTGGATGCAGCTGTTGCTGGCGCTGGTGCTGCTGGCGATGCGATGCGAAGAGCTACTTGTGTGTCGATTTGATTGGCGCTGCTGGCGAAAAACGCTCAACCCCGCAAAGGCTATAGTGACAAAACCGAGTGGATTTTGAACAGGCGTACGCCATTCACCAAGCTTCCGATGGCTCAGCGCGACGACGGCGACCTGCGCGACGAGCTGCGCAAGCGGCCGCGCGACGAGCCCCCGGCTCAGCCCCACGACCCACCACAGCAGCAGCAGCAGCAGAGCAGCGAGCTGCTCGGCGTCCAGAGCGCCGACAAACACCCGCTCGCGTGCGTCGCGTGTGCCGCCAGCGCCGTCAAGTACCGCTGTCCGCGCTGCGAGCGCGTCACGTGTTCGCTCGCGTGCTGCCTCGAGCACAAGCGCGCGGTGCGTCGCACCTTCTGCCCTTCTCCTGCGTCGTATGCAGCTGCGTACTGACCCCCAATCGCACGCGCGCCAGTTCGAGTGCGACGGCAAGCGCGACCGGACGCAGTTCGTGGCGCTCAAGCAGTTCTCAGACGCGAACCTCTCGAGCGGTGCGTTTGAGCGTCGCGCAACAGCACCGCATACTGAGTTAGTGGAACGCGAGAGCCGACTGATGTGGCACGCCGCTGTCGATGCTCCGCAGACTTCTTCTTCCTGGAGGAGGTGGCGCGCTCGGCGAGTAGCGCGGCGCGGTCGCGCGCGCAGCTCGGGACCGACGCGCGGCAGTTCGGGCCGAAGAAGCGCAAGGTCGGCGCCGCGCCGAAGGGTAAGCAGACGGCGGCGGCGAAGGCGATCAACCCACACGTGTCGAGCGACTGGCTCGCGCGGTTCCCGGTGCCGTTCCAGCTCCTGGTGCAGCACGCGGCGCAGCGCGGCGTGGCGCTGACGCTGCTGGCGCCGGGTATGAGCAAGCGCGTGCGTAACACGTCGCACGTGGACGCGCGCCGGGAGAAGCTCTTCTGGCGCGTCGAATGGGCGTTCCCGAGCGCCGACACGCCCGTGAACCTGCTCGAGGCGAAGGCGGACGACGCGCAGACGCCATTCGCGCTGCTGGCGCAGTACTTGGCCAAGCGTCCGGTGCGTGCGTGGCTCTTCGCTGCGCCGGTGCGCTGGTGTTACTGGTGCTCTGGTGTTGTCACCTCACACGCTGGTTGCTGTGCAGGAGAACGCGACTATCCGGGGCAAGCTGCGCAAGTACGCGGTCGCAGACTGGCAGGAGCGCGTGCTGCTGCTGCTGCGGAAGGAGTTCGCGCCGGCGTCCCAACCGCAGTACTACCACCTCGACGGTACCCTCTCGCTTGAGAGCAACCTCAAGCGGAAGGCGGTCGTGGAGTTCCCAGTGATCGTCGTGGCGCTGCGCGAGGACGCGGACAAGTACCCGGTCGCGCACGACCGCATCGAGGTCGTCTCGCCTGACGAGAGCAGCAGCAAGCAGGACGAGTCGGGCGAGGAAGAGCCCGACGGCGATGACGATCGCGATGACAACGACGACGACATGGCGGGCGGTGGCGACGACAAGCAGACTGGCGCCGCCGGCGCGCCTTCAGTAGGCGACGAAGCCGAGGAGAGGAGCCCCGACGGCGCAAGCGATGACGCGCCGGTGGGCGAGGCTACGCTCACCACCAGCTGCTACGACGAGCTCCTGGTCGCCGACGACCACACCCTGGACGACCTGCTGCCGTCGATCGCCGAAGCGGACGACGAGCTGCTCATGTTCGGCGAGCTCGTGAACGGCGTCGACTTCCTCTACAAGCCGCTCTCTTTAGGCGCGCCGGATGATCCGCTGAGAGAAGTAGTAGGAGGAGGGCAGCAGCTCTGAACGATGAGAAGGACTCCATAGAAACCATACCGCGCATGTGAAGCGCCGGTCGAGGGACTTGATGCAGTAGCTCAACTGGTATGCGGGCGGCGTGACGAGCGACAGGAGTGCCATGTGATCCGACGTCACTCTGGTGCGCAGCGGCACTCGACGCCAACTTTGCACTTGACATCAACTCTCCGCCGCGGGCCCCGACCTCGATCCTCGACCTCGCCCTCGATGCTGGTCATCGCTGGATTCGTGCTCACCGAGGGTTGCATCGTCCGCGGGATCGAGATGGGCAGCAAAGAGCTCTTCCTCGATCTCGTGCGCTTCGTGGCTGCGAAGGACATCCAACCACCAGTCGAGAAAGTCTTCGGCTTCAGCTACGACGAGGTCATCGCCGCCTTCGACTACCGCGGATCCGGCACGCACGTCGGCAAATTCTGCATCGATCTTGAGAAGTAGACTGTGGCGGACAAGGAGGGTTCTGATGACAGGCGACTGGATCACATAGGAGACAACAACGCACGCCCGTGAACACGCAGCCTCAACTGATTGACACTACACTGTGACACTGTGTCCAGTACACTGCTTGGACATGCTGGCTTCGTCACCGGAGCCTCACACGCTCACGACCAGCGTCTCGTCGTCCTCCGCTTCAGCATCCGCCGCTTCCTGGCTGCTCTCGTCGTCGCTCTTCGCATCTGCGTCCTCGCTCTCGCTCGCCTCCTCCTTCACAACTTCGTCCTTCGTCACACCAGCGCGACGCGAACGTCTGCGCTTCAGTGCCACTACGACGACAGGGATTACAACCACCAGGAAGCCCGCGACAACGCCGACCACTCCGACTACAACCACGCTGTGCCCGGTGTCGTCGCTGGCTGAAGGATCAGCAGCTGAGAACGAAGTGCTGGTCTCCTCGACAGGCTTGTCGGCTTGCTTGGCAACGTCTTCGGTTCTCTCCACCTTGACTGGCGCTGCCTCCTCAACCGGTTCAGTTGGCTCCTCCGTCGTGACGGCATCCTCGTTTTCATGGTCGTCGTCGTGGTGGCGCTGGTGCTTGTGATGATTGTGGTGCTTGTGGTGGTGGTGCAGGACCACGTGGATGCCCTTGGTCTTCCCGCCCGCTGGCGGGTCCACGATGCAGTACGTGAAGTTGTGGATCTTCATCTCTTTCGCGCCAGTGCAGTCGGTGCGGCGGTACTTCGTGTCGAATGCGAAGTTCTCAAGCTTGGTGAAGAACTTGGCTTGGTCCGCCGTGAACGTCACGTCCTGCATCGAGTTGTTCGCGAGGAGACTGGTGCGAGCCACACAGCACCAACAGGCAGGAGTCAGCTCAACCTCAGCCGCTTTGGCGATGGAGTCGTGCGAGTGGGAGCAGCGACGTACAGCGTCTTGAGCTTCGTCATGGTGAAGATGACTGGTGGGATCGTCGTGAGCTTGTTGCCACTCAGATCGCTGGAGGCACATCGCAGCACATCAGATGGCGGAAGCGATCTCTGCGCGATCCAGTACAAGCACGTACAGCTTCAGCAGACTCGTCAGCTTGGCATCGAACGCGGTCAGCTGGTTGTTCACGACGTCCCTAGACGCAGCACAGTCGATCAGTGAGACCTCCCTCGTGCATATGATCGCTTCAGAGCGTTGGTTCGTCAGGCAAAGTAGGATAGCAGCTCGTACAGCGACTCGAGGCCAGAGAACGACCAGTTCGACGGGAACGACGTGAACTTGTTGCGCGAGAGAAACCTGGAGGCGAGACACACACCGGTGTCAGCGCACACTGTTCGATCGACACGGAGCTCAATCGATCGATCAATCGACTCACAGGTTCTTGAGCTTCCGGTGGAACCCGATCGAAGTCGGCACCTCTGTGAGCTGGTTGCCCGACAGATCTCTGCAGTGACCAACAAGTAGACACGAGCACATCAGTGCGAGTGAGCGCTTGTGTACACTGCGACCGGGCACAGCGCCGAACAGCCACGCACAGGTAGATGAGATCCTTGTTCGTGGCGTCGTACTTGGCGACCTTGTTATCGTTCAGGTGCCTGCGAACGACGGCGGTAACGAAGGATGCAGTGAGCACACCGATCCGATCCTCGCTTCGCGACCGATCGCAAGCCACGCACAGCTCCAGCAGCCCGATTCTCGCGCTGTCGGCAGGCACGGTCGTGATCCCGTTCTTCGCGAGGACCCTGCAGCGCACAACAGCCCGATCGATCGCACGTGCGAAAGTCCCGAATTCGTCAGCGCCACCGATCGCTGCACAACTCTTCACCAGCGAAACACGACAGTGCATCGCCGTCATACAAGCCTTTGAGTCCTGCAAGGATCGTCTTCTTCGGCATCTCCGCGATGCCGTTGTCCGTGAGATCCCTGGGGGCATCGCAAGCACCAGCACCAGCAAGTCTGTCAGCTTCCGTGGATCTCTGCGCGCAACCTCGTAGGTCGTGACACGACACCGAGCTCACAGGTGCGCGAGGGTCGTCGACTTCATGCTGTCGTTGAGCTTGGCGATGTTGTTGTAGCTCAGCACCCTGCAAGTCGCCAATCATCGCCAGCAGTCAGTACATACACACGCACGTCACCAGCTGCTCTCAGCTCCTCGCAGCGCACGCACAGCGTCCGGAGCGACTTGATCTTGAGCGCGTTCATCGGGAACTCGCTCAGCAGCCCGTTCGAGAGGCTCAGTTTGTTGATCTTGGACATCGCGAGCTTCTCGAGGAGCTTGGCGGACGCCGCCGACATGTTGAGGTTGATGAGCTCGAGCGAGACGACCTGGCGGCTCTTGCCGAGGAAGTCCTGCGCGAGCTCGACGTTCGCGACGCTGCCCTTCACGGTCTCGTCCAGCGCCGGGCCGCCGCGGATCACTCTGCGAACATGCACGACGCGTTCGTCAGCCAGTGGCGTCACGCAACGTCAGCTGACAAGCGAACCAACGACTCGATCGCTGTACGCACGCGCCGGTGGTGGTCGCCGGCACCTTGAGCTGCGCGATCTTCTTGAGCTCGTCGTTGCTCTTGGAGGCGAAGAGCGACGAGAGGCTGATCGTGTCGCCGCTGGTGCCGTTCGCGCTTACATTGCGCGCCGCGGCGCTGACGTTCGCGGCCGACGAGCCCGCGGAGAAGGGCACGAGGAACGCGAAGTAGTTGGTCTTGGAGACCTTGTCCACCTGCATCGCCGCCGGGAAGCACTCGACGGTGCACGACGCGTTCGAGCGCATGCAGGGCGGCTTAGACTTGGCTGTCGCGCCGCAGGGCTTGTCGCAATCGAAGAGCAGCGTGTTGGGCTCCAGGGAGCAGAGCTCCGCGGCGCGCGCTGGCGCTTGCGGAGCGAGCAGCGCCGCCGCGAGGGTCGCGACGAGCAATGCTGCGGATCGCGTCATCGGAGGCAGAATCCGGTGGTCTGTCAATCAAATGGAGCAGCTCGAAGGTGTCGGAGGTGTCGGAGCGCAGATTGCCGAGTGACGACGCTCCTTGAGCTCCTCGAGTGCGGCGAAGATCGCGGCGGGTGACTGGCGTGCGATTTGCGTGGATGACGCAGATCACCCATTGAACCCAGGATGAAAAAATCAGTAGCTACTGGATATGCAACTGCAAGCGTCGAAAGACGGCAAGCACGGCGAGGCGGTGCAAGTCGGGCGAGATCGGGGTTTGCGGTGGAGCTGCAAGGTGTGTCGGGGCGACAGCGACGGCAACGCTCGAAAACGCGCGATCTGGTTGTGACAGCACACGCGTCTGGTGCTGCTTACAGACTCGCGCTATCTACCGTGTTCTTCTCCTCCGGCTTCTGCTCCTCGCCGACATCATTCGCAGTCGCATCCGCTTCCGCCGCCATCGCCGCACTCGCGCGGCGCTTCTTGTTGATTGCCACCGCGAGGATCGCGGCGACCACCGCCATGAAGCCGCCCGCCGCGCTGCTCAGCGCGATCGCGAGCTCATTGTCGGACGCGGTGCTCTCGCTCGAAGCAGCGGCACTCTTCTTCGCAGTGTTAATCGCCGAGAGCAGCGTGCTGACTTCCTGAAGCGGAGTCCGCTCCTGCTCAGTCGACTTCGTCTCCGTCGCCACAGCCTCGGCCACCTCCGCCGTGTGCTCGTCGTCGTCGTTCTGGTGATGATGGTGGTGCTGGCGGACGTGGATTCCCTTGCTCTTGGTGCTCCCCGTCTCCGAGATGCAGAACTTCGTCATGCCAACCTTCACCTCCTGACTACCAGAGCAGCCGGTCTTCACGTCCTCGTAGTCGATGATGAGGAACTTGAGATTCTTGAACACCTCGGCTTGAGCCTTCGTGAGCGTGAGATCCTTCATTGGGTTCTCGCTGACGTGGCTGTGGTCGATCGCAGAAGAGAGGAGTCAGCATGAGAGCCCCAACATGCCTTGAGGTGCAGGCATGCAGTACGCACAGGGTTTGGAGCTTCGGGAGCTTGAAGAGCACCGGCGAGAGCTTCGTGAGCTTGTTGCCGCTCAGGATGCTTCGCAACACCCAAGCACAGAGTCGTTAGTCCTTGGTTCGCGCCACCCCAAGAGCGACCCGACATACGCGGGCACTCACAGAGTCTCGAGCTTCTTGAACTGCTCGATGACCGAAGGCACCTCCGTGAGCTCGTTGAGGGAGAGGTCCCTACCATACACAAAGGCAGCACCATTAGATCGCGCTCACTGTCGCTTGAGTCTTGGATCACGCGCACGAGTACTCACAGGTACGTGATGTCCTTGTAAGACGCCTCGAACTTGCTCAGCTTGTTGCCCTTCAGTTCCCTGGATGCATTCAAGCGATCCGCAGCCATGTCAGTCACTCAGCTCCTCGCAATTGGGAGTTGGTTGCCCGACGGTGGCGAGGACTATGCCGACATACAGCCTGGTGAGTCCTTCGCGCGAGCTAGAGTCGGACACACTCTTGATCGAGTTGTTGTTGAGGTTTCTGTAGCGAAGGCAGCAACAGCAAGGAGAATGATCAGCCACGTCCGAGGCGATACCGTCTTGGCGATCGGCTAACAAGGAAGGACGCACAGCTCCGTCACCGTCGAGAGCGCTGTCGGCACTTCGGTGAAGTTGTTGTTTCTCAGATCCCTGTCGCGCACAGTGCGCACCGAACAAGTGTAAGGGAGTGTCGTCGCTCAGACGCGGTCGTGGGGATGGATCACGTACAGCTTGGTCAGGTTCGCCGTCTTGAGGCTCGAGGTGATCTTCGTGATGTAGTTGTAGCTCAAGTCCCTGTGAGTCGAGGCAAACACGGGAGTTAGTAGAGAAATCACGATTGACAAACGCCACCGCGCACACACAGCGCGCACGTACAACTGCTGAAGCGTCTTGAACTTGGAGATGCTGGAAGGCACCTCCGTGAGCAAGGTGTTCGAGAAGCTCACGACCTGAATCTTCGACGGGAACTTCTCGAGGAGCTTGTCTGCAGTCTTCGCCAGGTTCAAGTTCTCCAGCATCACCGTCGTGACGTGATCGTTGCCAGCGAGGAAGTCGGGCTCAAACTCAACGTTCGCGACACGGCTCTTGGTCGACTCGTAGTCGGACGCGCCTCCACGGATGACGCTGTGTCGCAAGAACCGGAGTGGTCAGCCACCGTGGTTAGTCACTACTGCCGCTCACTCGCAAGACCACTGCAAAGAACTGAGTGCTGTGCAGCACTCCGTCCCCCTCTCCCCAACCACAGATGCGCACACGGACGTACAATGCGTTCGCTCCAGTAGGGAGCTTGACAGTCCCGATCGCCGTGAGATCGTCGTTGCTTCTTCTTCCACACGGGATGTTGTGGTCGCTCTTGGACTCGGGCAGCCACTTCTCGTTCGCCTTCTCCTGGTCGCTCTTCCACTTGCCGTACTGCACGAGGAACCAGAACTCCTGCTTCTTGGTGGTTCCCTTCGTGATGTAGGACGCCTCGATGCACTCGATCTTGCACGACGAGCTGCTCATGCACGGAGCGTTCGCCGAGCACGCCTTGCCGCACTTGTCGAACACGAGTGTCTTCACCGGGATGTCGCACTTGTCCGCGGCGACAGCGGCATCGACTTGGACGCTCGAGCAGGCTGCCACGGCGAACGCGAGCGCGAGAATCGACGCGACGACTTTCATGTTTCTGAGCGTGTAATACGAGAGAGGGAGAGAGCCTTGTCGGGTGAGGTCTCAGCAGGCAGATTCCGGAGTGAGCAACTCCGACCGAAGTGGCAAGTGTCGAGGAGCTGGTATCGAACGACCGTGTGGAACAAGTGGAGCAAGTGCACACCAATGAGCAAGTTGCATCGTGAGCAAGTGAGCTCCATAAAGGGTCACAAATAAGATGGCTGCAATCACTCATGATCCGAAAATCGTGACAAAATCACAAACTGCTGATTCAAATCACGGCAACGATTCCCAGCCACATGAATTGGACACCTGTCCTCATCTCGACCTCGAACTCGACAGGCATCGATCCGAGATGACACGCTGACACCACACTCGATCGTCCACAGCTCGCTGGTGATGGCTAACAGCCAAGTGCATCGCCGCTAGTGTATCGCTCGAAGTCATTCGGCGTCTACCTGCCTGATCGGGTGTGCGCGCTGGAACGCCGGCAGCGTCTCGAGTGCATCCGCCACGCGCGCGATGGTCGGGAACGCGTGCATGTCGACGCCCATTGCGCGAGCATTGAACACTTGCGGCAGCAGGAACACATCCGCGAGCGTCACGACGTCGCCCACGGCGAAGACTCCCGCGGTGGTCGCGAGCTCTTGCTCAAGCGCTCCGAAGCCGCGCGTGATCCAGTGACGGCCCCATGCCGCCTTGGCTGTCGCCGCCACCGCAACCTGCTGCGTCTCGGACTCGCTCTCCGAGATCTTCGCCAGCACTGCCGCGCTCTGCAGCGGCTGAATGTCCGAGCCGATGATGCCGCAGATGTTGCGCACGATCGCGCGGGAGTACGGGTCTGAAGGCAGCAGCGGTTTCTCTGGTCGCGTCTCCTCGAGGTACTCGAGGATCGCGCCGGACTGGCGAAGCACGCGGCCATCGATCAGGAGCGTCGGGACGCGCTGCGCGGCAAGTCGGATACGAGAGTGAGCTCTGACTCCAGCAAAACAGCAGCGCATTCCTCGCCGAGTCTAGCGCACGCGCGCACATGCACACGCGCACACACCTGGTTCGGGTTGATCGCGGCGAACTCCTTCTCCAGGTGCTCGCCGCCGCCGCTGCGCAGGATGTTCACTGGTCGCACGGTGTACGCGACGCCCTTCCACTCGAGCGCCGTCCGCACGCGCCACGCGCAACTGCTGCGCCAGAACGAGTAGAGCACGGGAGCTTTGTCGGCCATGTCGGATGAGGTGGAAGGGGTGGTCTACTGCTACTACTGCTGACGTCCCGGTGGCGAATGAGCGAATGAAGGAGCTGAACATGCGTCGCAGACTCCCGACGACGGACCGCCAGTGTCAACCTGCGACGACAGCCATCATCGGAATCGTCTCCTCATCCGCTCTCTTCTTCCTTGTGATCACTATATGCTACACCCATACAACACAGCCCAGAAGTCGAGGACTCTGTACACATCAGAGATTCGGTTCACAAGAACGGAGTAAACTCGATTCACCGGGCTTATGCGCTCGAAGTCCGACAGCTGGAGATTCCATAAGCAGCGAAGTGAGCAACATCGCGGCGGTTATCAAGACTGGTTGTGTGGGCAATGCTACTTGCAGGCGAGTCAGCATCAAGCCGCGAGAAGGATCAGCGCGGCCGCCCGAGAGCTCCGACACCAGCATAACCCCCCCCCACCACCACCACCACCCCCTGTTGCTGTGAGTGTGAGCTGATCGTCTCGACGACCCTCGGCTCCGGAGTGCCACCTGTGCCCACACAAGACGACTTCGGGATGGCCATGATCTTGTCGACGGTCGTCCCTGTGCACCCCAGTTCGATGTCTCGACGTCGTTCATGATGATGTACACGCGCGTCGCCGGCACACCGAGCACCTCCGCAATCGTTGCGCTGAGTGTCTCCGAGGTCTTCGGATTGTGTTCCGGGTCGATTCGTCCGATGCCGAAGATATGCGCGAACGCGCAGGGCTGTGTGTCAGCGTCGTGACAATACGCAGACGACACCAGTCAGTACACAGTATCGCTATCAGCGTAGCACACACACACACACACACACACACACACACACACACACACACAAACAACAGAAACCCTCAGCACATTGTGACGTACCTCCGAGCCGTTGGAGTACATGTACTCGCCGAGCGACAGTCGCGACGTCATGTGAGGCTCCGGGCGGTCGACTGCCGCCGCAAAGCTCTTCGCAAGCTCGCGGAGCGCACGCGAAGTGCCGACACTGCTCGCCGGGACATTGCTGGACACGTGGATGAACGGCATCGTAAGTGTTGGAGCTTGGGAGCTTAGCTTGGGGGTTCAGCTGTGAGGGTTTCTGGCGAGTTTGGGAATGAGCACTCGAGTCGAGTCTGGTATGCCGCGTCGAGCAGTATGCAGAAGGCAGGGGCGTTGTCCCGTGTCGGTTTGCTCGTTGGCTCGCTGTTTCACTGGTTGTTAACGGTGCTGATGTATGTTGCCGCCTCGGTGCGTGGCCGCGAGCACGGAGCAAGCATGAAGTTGAGGAACGAGTAGTCGAGAGCGATTAAGAGCGAGGTGTTTGGCGGAGGACAGCGCGTTGCATCACTAGCACCAGGTGTCGTAAGCCGAAGCCTCCAGTGATTAGAAATTCGTGACGCGTTGCAGTGACTCAGTCAGTGGCCGCTCTTAGCGGGTGCATACTCGTGCAGTGCACCCGTACATGCATTTGCTTACGAGTCCTTCTCTCTCCACTATCGTTGCGATGTACTCACTGGAACTTGTACCTGCACGAACAGTCAACATACATCAGCACCGGTAGCAACCAGTGTTGAACCAGCGAGCCAGCAAGCAAGCCGACACAATGGAAAGCTCCTTGCCTGCTTCGTACTGCTCGATGTGGCGCACCGCGACATCTCGACTTGACAGAGTGCACCTGTATCGTTCCATCGGAGCAGTGATAGAATGTGTCTCGAGCAAGTCAAGATCTAGTAGTAGTTCAAGTGCGCTCAGTATCAAGACAGACACTACACACGGACATCATTATCTTCCCACGTTGCTCGTCTTGCAATCTATGAGAACAAGTCGGACTCGGGGATACACGTGAGGGCCTGCGCGTGGTGCAGATCGAAGTCTCATTCGTGACAGGTGAGCAGCACACGGAGTACAACGAGATCAGTACCGTGCTCGTCCTCAAAAGTCCGCTTCGTGAAAACGTGGTCCACTCCATCGCACTTAGCCGAAGCCCTGGCGGCTACTCCACTCAAATCCGCTCGCATCGCACGCTGCGCACACGCCGTACGCTCGTTCCTCCCTGGCTCGGCGGCTCGCAGGTCGGATGTTCTGTCTCAAGGCGCTCGGGTCGGCGCTGCCGCTGGCGGGCGCCGCGCGCCGCTCGGTGGTCGGCTCGCTCGGCTCGTCCGCGGCGTTCGCGAGCTCGCTGGCAGGCGCCATCCCCACGGACGGCGTGCGCCTCAACACGCTGCGCGACAACGACGGTGCGCACAAGCGCGGCAAGCGCCTGGGCCGCGGCATCGGCTCGGGCAAGGGCAAGACGTCGGGTCGCGGCCACAAGGGTCAGAAGGCGCGCTCGGGCGGCGGCTCGGGTCGCGGTCCGGGCTTCGAGGGCGGCCAGACGCCGATCTACCAGCGCGTGCCCAAGCGCGGCTTCAACAACAAGTGCGTGTGTGTGTGTGTGAGGCGTCGCATAGTGCGTCGCTGCTCACAAAGCGTGGGTGTGTGTGTGTGAGAGAGCAGATTCGCGACGCCGATGGAGCCGGTGAACGTGGACAAGCTGCAGTTCTTCGTGGACATGGGCCGTCTGGACCCGACCAAGCCCATCACGATGAAGGAGCTCGTGGACTGCGGCATGGTCACGTGCTCCCGCGTGAAGCACGGCATCAAGCTGCTCGGCAAGGTACGGGGGCGGCTACTGCTGCTGCTACGGTGGCGCTCGGATGATCGGGTGATCGGATGATCGTCGGCTGACGATGACGAACGCTGTGACTACCACCATCGTGCAAACAGGGCTCGCAGCACCTGACGTCGCCACTGACGGTCGAGGTGTCGCAGGCGTCGAAGTGCGCGATCGCGGCGGTGGAGGCGGCCGGCGGCAACGTCACGTCGGTGTACCACAACCGCCTGGCGCTGCGCGCGCTGCTCAAGCCGCACAAGTTCGAGCTCATCCCGCAGTTCGCGCGTCCGAACCCGAAGAAGGCGTCGTACTACACGAACTTCGAGAAGCGCGGCTACCTCTCGGCGGAGGTGCAGGCGAAGAAGGCGCTCGCGTCGGCGGGCGGCGACGACTCGGAATAGAGAGCGAGAGAGAGCGCGCGGCGTCGGTCGCAGGAGAGAGCGGCGACGGCGCGGGCGTCTGGGATACACAGCAAGCAGAGAGCCCCTTTCGCTTGTCGATGTGTCTGCTTGTTGCTCGCTTCCCGCTGCTGCTGCTGCTGCTACTGCGTTCACACGAGTCGAGGGCGGTCGAGCTGGAGCGCTCGCTCGCCGATAAAGTGGCCCTGCACGCAGTGGCTGAGTGCACGCGGTGTCGCGAGGCGCTGCAGGAGGGCGATGGAGGCAGGGCAGGCGCACCTGGCGGGGAGTGATCACGTGCATGAGCAGCACGGAGAAGAGCGCGACGACCGTGAAGCCGATCATCGTCGCGGCCACGACCGAGCGCGTCACGGCCATACGGTTGTACTGGAGCTTCGTCGCGGCGACCGGCTGCGAGCTCTCGACGTTGACCGAGAGGAAGAAGAGCGCCGGGGCGATCGTGAGCAGCGCCACGCACACGATCGTCGCCCTGTTCTCGCGAGCAGCACGAGTGGCGGTCAGTTTGCTGCGGCGCTCGGTGCGTTGTGAGCTGCTCACAGCAGCTGAATGCTATGCGCGCACGCACAGGCTGCGCTTCGACGAGAGGCCGACGACGCAGACGACGAGAGCGACGACCGCGAGCACGATCATCGCGAAGAGCGCTGGACCGAGACCCAAGACGAGTGTGCTGGGGTCGGATGTGTCACGTGTCGCTGACACGGCGCTTGCTGCCGTCATCCCTACTGCGGCGACGAGCAGTGCGGAAGAGATACAAGCGGGTAACAGCGGCATCATGACGCTCGTCTCGACCTCAAACTTCTTGCTCGATGGCGAGGCGACGCTCCGGCTTCTACAGCACCAGTTACGAGTCGATCAGAGTAGATGAAGCTCGCATCGCTTCGATCGCGACGGCACCTCTCATTGATTGCTGTTTCACTACTTGCGCGCCTTGGACTTCTGCGCGTACCCGCTGCTGGCGCCGCTCTGCCCCTGACACTTCTTCCACTCTGTGAAGTACCAGCTGCAGGCACTCAAGCGGTTACCGTTCGCTGCAAGGCACGAGCGGAGGTCCTGGAACTTGCTCTGGCACTCCTTCGTCGACGGAGCAAAGTCCAGTTGTGTCGGTGTTGACGCAGGAGCGGCCCTTGTGTACGTCGAGGAGCTGCTGCCGCCGTGGCTACCGCCACCAGTGTACATGGTCTGGCCTGTGGCGCCGCCTGGGAACGCGGAGAAGCCCCCTCCTTCTCCGTCTTTCTTCTCGTTGCTGCTGTCCGATGGTTTGGACTTGCCCGAGCGTCCGCGGTAGCTGCCGCCGCTCCGGTAGCCTCCTCCACCGCCGCTTCGACCTCCTCCGCCACGGGGCATCGCTACTTTGATGTCGATCGGTGCTGCTGGAACAGGTGTTGTGGCGCGCTGCTTTCGAGCTGGTTATGGTGTTGTTGCTGCGCGGCGCTTGTGCTGGAGCTCGGCAGTCTGTGAATGATGCCGACGGAGTGAGGAGGATCAAGACCCGGCACACCCACGCACCCACACTAGTGTCTCGACCACTGAAAACATATCCATCGCAATCATTCCGAGAAG
Organism: Globisporangium perplexum; assembly: GCA_023333865.1. NCBI lineage: Eukaryota > Oomycota > Peronosporomycetes > Pythiales > Pythiaceae > Globisporangium > Globisporangium perplexum. Next base: position 35,778 of record JAASFS010000005.1, on the reverse strand, counting down.
TGTACCTGTACCTGCCACGAACCCATGCTCACCGAGAGTCTCTGTCGGCGAGGTGAGGTTGCTGTACCTTGCTGTAGCAGGAGGTGCGAACTCATGCAGAGGAACAAAGCCTCGTCCGTTGTCTCCGAGTGGATTTTCGATTCACATTGAGCAAGCAGCACGAAGATCATATTCCCAGTACAGAGCTACTCGACAGTGAATCTGCGTGTAGGATCGACCTCGTTGCTCCATTTTAACTTCTGTGGCTGCCAGGTCTGTTCGCACCGCTGCCGACATCGCCTGAGCCATCTATCGCGCGCATTCGCTCCTCGATCCTATCGCCATCGATATCTACTGGCTTACCGCCTCTCTTTCGAGGTGATCACAACTGGGAGCGGCACACGAAGTCACTTGGTCTTCTTCGCTCGGCGTCTCATATCGCCCACTTCACGTGCGGTACCAACGACACACAAGCAAGCTGTCAGCAACACACTCACCCAATACAGTCACATACAGCAGATGCAGCTGAGCGACACACGACCGGTCAAGCGCATCCATCACCTGAGTGTTCCGCTTGTGGCGTGAGCTCGTCGTGCATCTGCGTCGCACTGACCGACGATCTCTCCACGACGATTCTCGTCACCATCTCCATCCTTCGTGCTGCTGCTACCACTTCTTGCAGTGCTGTTGCTGTTCACAATGCAGCTCCGCTAGGCTAGCACGAACTCTCGCGTCTCCCACGGGTGTGTATCCCAACAGTAGACGCAGTCGATCAAGTGGAGCGGCACGTACACGATCACGTGCAACTGATGGAGTCCGTCCGGCCAGAGTGTCCCGGCGTGAAAGGAGTGTTGCAACGGCATGTTGTCGAGCATCTCGTTCTCTAGTCTGGCGAAGCGGTCGAATATCGCCTGGCAGCAATCGACGCGGTGCAGTTCGGCCACCTCGCTGTCGCCGTGTCCAAGCCAGTCGCCTGCGTCTGCGCTCCTCTTGGCCACGTACAACCGGAAATCGCGCTCTTCAAACTTGTACATGTCTTGCTTTGTCAGACTCTCCTTCATCTCACGGACGGTCATGTCGCCTTTCACCGTGTACCTGCCCACATGAGCCTCAAAGCCGATGAACATGATCCATAGATCCAGATCTCCTCCTCTACGAGGTATCTCTGCTCGAGTGAACCATCGAGTTATCTGTGCCATGCTTCGCTGATCACATGCAAGCTCATCCAGCAGCAACACCAAGAGATCTCCGCCTGCGTGTGCGTATGCATCACCGATTTTGTGCACTACGGTGCCCAGAACTCGAGAACTCGAGAGCGCATCTGGTGTCGTCCACATGGAAGCCGAGCAGTCGCCGCGACTCCTTCTCGAGGCGGCACAGACGACAGCGACGCTCTCAGTAGAGAAGAACCCGCGCGCAGAGCAGATCCCAGCCCGTCCAGGCGACCCCGCGTCCCCGCGTCCGCAAGCAAGCTCACCAGTCCTTCAGAAGCGCCAGAGGGTCCTCGACATGGGTCCAGGCAAGGACCCGTCCGCGTCGGCCAGCGTGCCGCGCGTGCTCGAGTTCGCACCGGCATGCAAGCAGCTCGCACTCATCCTCGGCGTGCTCTACGCCGCGAGCTTCTTCACGACGTGGTACCGCGTCTGGTGGGACTCATTGATCGGGTTCGTCGTCACCGTGTTCGGCTACCACACGCTCCGCGACACGAACGCCGAGCTCAACCAGAAGCGCGTGACCTACGTGCGTCTTCTCTTCCTGCGCGTGGTGGCACCTCGTGTCGAGCACCGCTCTCGATCGAAGCTCGTTCACTCCCTCACTCACTTACTTGCTGCGTGCACACCCGCAGTACTACTACGGGACGATCGTGACGATGGCAAGTCACGTGGTCGCGGTCGCCGTCGTGATCTACTACATCATCAAGATCCACTTCCACAACGACCTCATCGGCCTCGCCGAGGTGCACGAGAGCGACCCGGGCGCCGCGCTCTTCGTCTTCCTGCTGCTCTTCCTCTGCGCCGAGATGGTCGTGAACGTACGTGCGAGCTGGGTCTGGATTGCTGCGATACTTGCTCGTTCTCGGTCGGAACCGACGCTCTGACCCTCCTCCGTGCGATGCGCTGCCCGAACGACCGACCGAACGGACGGACGAACCACCGAACGGATGATCGCGCAGGGCTTCGCGATCCAGCGCGGCTTCAACCTGTGCGCGGAGCTCACGCGCAACGACTTCTTCGCGCGCGGCGGGGCGTCTCGCGTCTGAGGCGTTGCTCTTCGAAGCGCTGCCGCCACCGTTCACGAGCGAAAGCCTCACATGTACACTTTACACATACACGCACACACACTCGCGCGCCACGATCCACCACAGCCTTCGTTGCATAGCTCCAGCCTCGTCATCGTCGTCGTCGAGTTCATCGTGCATGAGCGAGTTCGATACTTTAGTATCACGATCCGATCGAACTTGATACCAAATTCCTCACATCACGCCACGCGATCAGTGATCGACTCTCGCCATGACTCCTAGCGGCGACAGCAGCAGCCTCCAGGAGCGCGACGAGTACCTCGAGGCCGTCGCGCGGCGCGTGGAGACGTACGAGAGCTGCGCGGTGGCGATCGCGACGGCGACGGCGTCGCTGCAGGAGCTCAGCACCGGGCTGGAGCAGATGACGCGCGCGGCGCAGCAGCTCAACGCGTTCACGGGTGGCTGGTTGGCGGTCTGGAAGCGCGCGTAGCAGCGCTGGTGTCGCGAGAAGAGTGCACTGCAACAGTGAGCGAGGGAGGGCGAGTTGGAGCACCGCAGTATGCAGATCGTGGATGGATGGATGGATGGGCGTGTGGGTGGTCGGAGCTTCGAGTGGCGCGGAGGAAGGCGACGCTTGGAGGACGCAGAGGAAGATGGCGGTGCGAGCGGACGCTGAGCGGCGCAGGCAGCCGTGGAACCCGTCGACGCGGCTCCGAGCAGCAGCGATGACGCGGCGCGGAGGCGAACAGGAGGAAGAAGGGGGAGAGGACGGCGGTGGGGATGCGAGGCATCGGAAGGAGTGTGTGCGGCGGCCAGCGAGTGGCTCACGCGCTCGGCGCGGCGGCACGGCGAGCATAGCGGACGAGGCGGTGAAGCGGACCGTCCGCTTGGCAGCGGCGGCGGACGAGAGCGACTGCGTCCGGAACACCCGCGCGATGATCGAGCGCGCCGTGTCGCTCGTGTTCTCCGACGCGGCGCCGCTGCTGGACCAGGCGGTGTTTGAGGACCCGCGCGAGTCGGGGGACGCGGAGTCGGAGGACTCGCCGGCGCGAGGCGAGCGCAGCTGGCAGCAGGACAAGGAGAACGCGCAGGCGCGGCCCCAGCAGGAGAGCGGCGGCGGGCCGGAGGGCAGCAAGGCGCTCCTTGTACTCGAGAGGAAGGTGGCGGCGGCGGTTGCCTCGAGCGAGCTCCTGCACCAGCAGCAGTGCGAGCGGCACGAGGCTCGCGCGCAGCAGACCCGCGTCGCGGCGGAGCGGGCGACAGGCGAGCGCGAGTTCCTCAAGCAGCGCGCGGCATCGGCGTTCGAATACCAGCAGCGCAAGCTGGCGGTGCAGGCGCTCCAGGCGCGCATCGAGCGCGAGATCCAGTACCTCCAGAGCGCCGCAGCCGATCTGCGCAAGCGGGTGCGTCGCGTTGCGCTGCGCTGTGGCGTGGGGGCTGCAAGGAGAGTTGCTGACACGCGGCAAGTGGCGCTCTTTGTTCGGCGCAGGACGCGCTGCTGGACGACGCGTTCCAGGCGTATGAGGAGATGCTGCGGGTCGAGTTCGGGCTGCAGCAGCAGCACGACGCCGAGGAGCAGCGGTAGAGCCGAACGCGAGTACTCGGAAGCAGCAGGAGCGACACGCGCGGAGGAGATGCTACAACGTGTTGCCTCGCAGCCAGCGGATGCCGCGCAAGCCGTTCCCCGCGGCGATATTGTTCTCGAGTCCGTTGATGATATACCCCGAGCCTGCGCGCCATCGCCACGCACACGTCAGACTCTCTCGCGAGTCGCCTGCGAACGAACGGAGCACGAGAACTGAGCAACACACCGGCGGTGGACTCGCCCTGGTGGTGCAGCACGACGGTCGGGAGTTTGGTCGGGTCGTAGTCGGTCGCCTGCAGCAACAGTGAGTCCTTGAGCATGAGCTCCCGCTGCTGCGCGCTCAGCGCGGTTGACGGTCGCGCCGGCTGGCTGTCCTTCCGGGTCTCGTCCAGCAGCCTGCGAACGCGCCACACAACGCATCGCATCGGACGCCAGTTCACAGCCTCAGCCCTTCCGCTCGCTCGCTCGCGCTCGGGGAGATCGACGGCGCACCTGAGCTCCTCGAGCACGATGTCGGTCTCTCGATTGTGGTCCTCGTCGTACTCGAGCTCGAAGGTGCCGTCGTCGTCGTCAAATGCGACGACCGTCGCCGGGAACCAGAGTCCGTCGAGCTCTCTCTCGACGCGCGCGCCGACGCGGAAGCCGCCTTCTCTCGGAGGCTCTCTCATCTTGCGATTCTCCGCGTTGTCGGCACCTCGGCCGCTCTTCTCGTCGCCGCCGTCGTCGTCGTCGTCGTGGATGCGGCGTCTGTCGGGCGGCTTCATGCCTCCTCTGAGCGCTTGTACGTGCTGCTCCCGCGCTACCGGAGGCGAAGAGCGCGATAGCGAGTCCGTCGTGCTCGCGAGCTCCTGAGCACACGCACGCAGTCGAGCCGACCAACTCTGGTCGGCTTCAAATAGAGCGATTCTTAGTCGCGAGGACGAGCCTCTGAGGAGGTAGACGACGAGGAGGACGAGGAGGTCTTGAGACCTCCAGAGTACACGACGAACTAAATAGCTATTGACTCCTGGTGGTGCTGCGATCACACACTGTACGGCGGCGTCAGCGGCGCGTTCACGTACGCGCGCTCGAGCGTCACTGGCTGCGCGACGCCGACCTCGATGCTGCGTGACGGCAGGTAGCGCTTCGCAGAGTAGTCGTTCACGACGGTGACTGAGAAGCGGCCGCGCGCGAGCCACTGCGAGATGCGGTCCAGACGCTTCGCGAGCACGAAGCGCAGCAGCGCAAAGTACGCGAGACCCAGCGCGGCGCCGTTCGCGCTGCCGACTGCGACTTGCAGCCCCGTGTGGTCGCCGAGGTAGAACCGGCCGTAGGGCACCGGTGCGAAGAGCAGCGCGACGCCCGCGACCACGAGCGCCTTCTTCGTCGGATCCCAGAAGCGGCCGAAGCCCAGCAAGCTCTCGAAGACGACCCAGAGGCAGTACGCGACTGCGTTCGTCGTGTGGCCCGACGGCATCCCTGGACTCGTGATGCACGAGCCGCACGGCCGCACGCACTCGGCGCAGTGGCCGAGGCTCTTGACGAGAATCGACGACGTGAGGATCGAGACGATCGGGATGAGCGCGAGGCAGAAGACGCGCGTCCACGTCCAGCGGCGGCGCAGCAGCAGCTCGAGTGCCAGCACGGCGAACGTCAGGTACGGCACCATGCCGTAGAACGAGAAGACGACGTCCCAGAAGCCCACGGATTCAGTCGGGAGGCTGAAGCTGAAGAGGCTGCGCGTGAGGAACGCCGAGCTGCACGGGCCGCGCGCGCACCGGATCGAGTCGGCGCCGCAGAGGTCGCAGCACTCTCCCGGCGTGGAGCAAGAGACCGCGGACTCCTCCGAGTCGGACGAGTCGGATGCGTCGGAAGCAGCGGCGGCGACAGCAGAAGCCGCGCAGACCATGGCGCTCAGCAGCAGTAGCAGCAGCACAAGTCGAGCGCTTCGCCGTTTCGACGGGCGGAGGAGCGGAACGAGCATCGCTGGCGGACTCTGTCTCAATGGCGGGCGAATGTGATTGTGTTCCTGTCGAGAAGCCTACAAGCAGGACAGGGCAGGCAGGCAGGCAGGGGAGACGCCGAGCATGCCGTCAACGGCTTCGGATCGAGTGTCGGGTGTCCCTTGTCACACAAACAAGCTGCGTGAATGTTGCAGGAGTGAAAAAGGAATCTGTATAGCGCTTCAGTATGCCGCATACTGAAGCGCCATACAAATTCCAAGTTGTCACAGTTAATTTCCACTGGCGTAATCCGGATAAACAGTCCCAGCAGCGCATCATCCAGTACAAATATATGGGCGTTTGTATGCTCAACTTTAGTTCAAATTTAGACCTTTGGTGATATTTGCTCTGGATTTGGAAACGACGTAAACAGCTTTATTTGCTACATGGCGGTGAGAGCAAAATGTGGCGCTGTTCTTCAGCGTTGGTTTGGCTCTGCTCATTCTCCGCCACAAAAGTGGCTGTCTCAACATTTCAACTTTCGATAATGTCAACTCGGTTTAGTGCCTTTTCATTTACTGTTGCACTCGGTTTAGGGACTCACACTTTAACGAATCACTTGTCTGCTGAACTCTTGATACATCGGCGAACTCGCAGCAGCAAAAGACCTCATCGCCATCACCATCGCCGCCATGGCGCGCTGCCGCTTCCCTGCGCTCCGCCTCTCGCTGCTGCTCGCATCCTCTCTCGCGCTTCGCTCCGACGCCGCTGAGGTAACCTGCTCGACGTTCGGAGAGTGCTGCGACCTCTGCGGCGCCGACTCGATCCGGTGCGCGCGCGGCCCGTGCAGCGCGTCCTTCGTGACCAAGGGCTTCTTCAGCATCAGTCTGCCGACCGAGTCCGTGGGCTTCTGGGACGTCGTCTTCTCGTTCTACGGCATGGTGCCGTACCTCGTGCCGATCGCACTGGCGCTCGAGTTGCTGCTGGCGCACCGCCGCCGCTCGTGGACGCGCGTCTTCGCGTTCCTCTTCATCCCGATCGTCGCTCTCGTGAACGCGCTCGTGCTCGTCAAGAGCCTCGGGGACTGCGCCGAGTGCGCGCGGCCGTGCGGCTCGTGCATCGCGAGCAAGGGGATGCCGTCGGGCCACGCCACGAACGCAGTCGGGCTCGGGCTCTGGGTGCTGCTTGAGCTCGCGCTCGGCGTCGGGCGGCACGCGAGTGCGCGCGGGAGGGTGATCGCGGCGCTCGGCACCGTGCTGCTCTTCGCGCCGGTGCCTTACAGCCGCATATACCTCGGCGACCACACGCCGCTGCAGATCGCGGTCGGCAGCGCGGACGGCGTCGTGTTCGCGCTCGTGTACTTCGCCGCGCTGCGCTGCGCAATCGCGAAGCAACTCGACCGCGCATCCCAGTGGCTCGCGCGCGGCCGCTTCCCCCTCGCAGTCGCGAACGACTTCTCCTCGTCCCCGAAGGCGTCCACCTCCTCACCGTCCTCCCAAGACGAGGCGGCGTCGCCGCAGCTGCAGGCGTACGCGAACGCGCCGGCGACCCCAGTGTGACGCGCACATGTCACCACAATAGACCTCACTCACGTACACGACATCTCTGGGGTGACGGAGTCCCCGGCGCGGTCTCATTGCCGCGCATACGTCGCCGGCTTGCTCCACTCAACTCGCTTACTCGCCCTCTTGCTATCAGTTGTACGACGGCGGCGACGGCTGCGCCTTGAGCGCCGCAATCTCCACGTCGTCGACGGCCGCCGCGTAGAAGTCGTTCTCGATGACGATCGGGACGCGGAGGTGCGCGAGCCAGCGGGAGGCACCGTCGAGCTTGCGGCCGAGGTACGAGCGCACGGTCACGAAGTAGAGCACAGCGAAGACGGCGCCGTTGAGCCCGCCGATGGCGATCTGTAGCGGCGTGTGGTCGCCGAGGTACACGCGGCTGTAGGGCACCGGCGCGAACACGAGCACGTTGGCGAGCGTGACGCGCACCTTGGTGCGCTGCGGCCAACTCGCGCCGACGCCGAGCAGCGTCTCGAGCAGCAGCCAGAGACCCATGCCGACCGCGTTGGCCGAGTGGCCCGACGGGAAGCCCTTGGTGCCGAGGCACGTGCCGCACGGCCGCACGCACTCCTCGCACTCCCCGAACGCCTTGACGAGCACCGCCGTGTTGATCGCCGCGATGATCGGGATGAGCAGGAACGCGAACACGCGCAGCCACGAGCGCTTGACGAGCAGCAGGTCGAGCGCGAGCAGCACGGGCACGAGCGACGGCACCATGCCGTACGCCACGAAGATGACGTCCCAGACGCTCGAGAAGTGCTGCGGCATGCTGATGAAGAAGAAGCCCTTCGTCACGGGGTTGACGCTGCACGGGCCGCGCGCGCAGCGATACGAGTCGTCGCCGCAGAGCGCGCAGCACTCGTCCGGCGACGCGCAGTGCACCTTCGGGACGCCGGTGGCCGCCGCTGTTGTCAGCGCCGCGAGGCCGAGCGCGAGCAGGAGGACGAGGGGCGAACGCGACATCGCGAGTTACGTGGCGGGCGTCTTCTCCTTGGCGAAGCTTGCGGTGCGGGGGGCGAGTTCGCGAGTGAAGTGGAGCAGCGGCGGAGGAGAGCTGGTGTGGATACCTCCGCCTCTGGTTGGTTGTCACAAGTCGCAGATCTGACGTGAGACCTCCGAGCGGTTGCCACAAGAGGACTTCTTCGAGCAAGGGGTCGTTTACGCTGCTGCTGCTGCTGCCTGGAGAGGGAGGAGGCTGTTGCTTGGAGAGGCGAGCATGTCGCTCGGCGGGCTGATCCCCATTGGCGGAGGTGGAGGTGGCGGCGGCGGCGCCAAGAAGGCGAATGATCTCACGAGCGGACTCATCTCAATCTCGGCGCCGAAAGGTGGCGGCGGTGGCGGCGACCTCGACATGTCGGACTTTGACGTCGACGACCTGCTCTCTGACACTGGCGGGACGAAGAGCAAGTCGAAAGCTGCGGCGTCGCCGACTTCGAAGGAGAGCAAAGCGAAGAAGAAGAGCGGCAGCAGCAGCAGCAAGTCCAAGGACAAGTCCGCGAGCAGCTCCAAGAAGAAGAGCTCCAAGAAGAAGAAGACTGCGGCGCTCGACGACAGCGCCGACAACGATGATCTGGACGGAGACTCGAACGACTGGGGCGGCGGCGGTGGCGGCGGCAAGACCAAGTCCGCGACGACAAGCAAGTGGAGTCTCGACGACGACTCGAGCGAGTTCGACGCCACACCGCCAGTGAGGAAGAAGGGTGGTCTGGACGCCGAGTTCGCCAAGATGCTCGGCTTGGACGACTTCGGGGCAGACACCGCGATGGCGACTGCACCGCACGCAGACAACGACGACGACGGTAACGGCGTCAGTAGCTTCGGCGCGCGCAGCGGCGAAGCCAAGAGCGAGTTGTTCGGCAGCAGCAACAAGGAGGAGGAGAACGCGTCCGGGGTCTCGTCGTTCAGCTACGAGCCTCGCGTCCGCGGCGGTGGCAAGGGGAAGGACAGAGCCGGCGTCTCGAGCATCTTCGACGACTCGGGCAGCAGTGCGAAGAGCTACAGCGACCCGTTCGCTGCACGGACGGACGCTGCGAGCAAGAGTTCGGGTGGCGGTCGTGGCGAAGACAGAGACGCCGCTGTGGAGGCTCCCGAAGAAGCTCCCGGAGGGCTGAGCGCGTCGTTCTTCCAGAACGAGTCGAGCAAAGGCAGAAGGGGGGAGGGCGCCGATGCTGACGATCCGTTCGGGGGGTCGTCGCTCTCGTTCCTCTCGTCGGCCAGCGAGCGCCGAGGAGGACGAGGAGGCGGACGGCGAGGTGGCGGCGGCAGCTCAGCTCCGGTGATCGAAGACCCGTTCGCGTCCGCCGGGTCGAGGCGGAGCACGAGCGCAGCAGATCCGTTCGGCGCGAGCCCAGACGCCGAGGCGAAGGCGCCGGTACTCGACTCGCTGTTCGGCAGCACTCGAGAGAAGAGGAAGGAGTCCGACGGCGGCGACAGCTCATCAGGCTCGAAGCAGCACGGCGTCGAAGCGAGCACCTCGGATCGAGCGGAGGCGGCAGCCACCGGATCTGCGAGTGTGGGGGGCAGGCGGCAGCCGCAACTCCGAGCGAACGACAACGACTTGTTCGCCGAGCTCTTCCCGTCCGAGCGCGCGCCGACGACACTCAAGTCCACCACGACGTCACCTCTCGAGGCGCCCCCGGCGAGAGATCTGATGGCCGAGCTCTTCCCCGCCGAGCCTGCACCGTCGCGCGCCAACGAGTCTGCGAGGAGCGATCTCAAGCCGAGCAAGATGTCCCCGACGATCGACAAGAGCTCGCGGTCGGCCAAGGACGACCTACTCGCCGACCTGCTTCCCACCAAGCCAGCCAGGTCGACTCCAGCACTTGACAAGGATGCGCGGTCGGCCAAGGACGACCTGCTCGCCGAGCTGTCACCGCCCAAACCGCCGAAGCCGCCACCCCCGACACTCGACAGATCCGCCAAGGACGATCTGCTCGCCGAGCTGCTCCCCTCTAAGCCGCCCAAGGCGGCGTCGCCGGTTCGCACCTTCGAAGCGAAGAGCGCCAAGGACGACTTGCTCGCCGAGCTGTCACCGCCCAGGACGCCGAAGGCTCCCGCCGAGCTGTCTCCGGGCACAGCGAAGACGCTGGCGTCGCCGTCCAAGGGCAGCATCAAGGAAGCGGACTTCGAGCAGTCCAAGGACAGTCTGCTGGAGGAGCTGCTGTCGCCGGCCAAGTCGCCGCCGCCGTCGCCCTCCCGACGAGAGAGCTCGCCGCGTCGGAACTCGTACTCGCAGTCGTTCGAGGACGAGCCGCCGACCGCCGAGAGCCCTCGCCGCCACCTCCGCTCATCGTCTGCCGTCGCGTCGCCGTCGCCATCGCCAGTCAAAGTCCGAGTCGATGCGTTGGCTGGACCGCGAGAGGACTCCCCGCCGTCAGCACCGTCACCAGCCAAGTCGACGACACCGCCGCGCTCGACACCCGCTGCGGCATCGGCACGTGAAGTCTCGACGGAGCTGCTCGAGGAAGCGCTCGGGAAGCGCGAAGCTGAGCTCCGAGGCGAGAGCGACGCCGCGCGCGCCGCTCTGCTCGAGGCCCACCGCGTCGACGTCGCAGCGCTGAACGCCGCGATCCTCGAGCTCCAGCAGCAGCTCCGTGACGCGCAGTCGACGCGCGAGACGCTCGTCGGCGAGCACGCACAGAGCCACGCGCGCGCGTCGCTCCTGGAGCAGGAGAAGGCGCTACTCTTGCAGCAGCTCGCGGGTCTCCAGACCGAGAAGCTCCAGCTCCAGCAGGAGCTGCACGCCGTGCGGGCGACGCACGCCGCCTGCGAGGCGCAGAGCGCGCTCTTCGAGGCCGAGCGCGCGGGGCTCCTGGACCAGGTGAGGAGCCTCGAGGAGCAGAGCCGGCAGCTCGCGCAGCGCGTGGGACTCGAGAAGCAGGAACACCAGGCGACGCAGCTCCAGCTCGCAAGCTTCCGGCAGGAGGCGGAGCAGGCCGCGAGCCTGCACAAGCAGCAGGAGGCGCACCACATGCGGCAGCTCGCGCAGCAGCTGCGGACGTCGCTCGCGAGCCTCACGACGCTGCAGGAGCAGGTCGCGGGCGACGAGCTCGCCAAGCACGAGGTCGAGAGCGAGTCGCGCCTGCGCATGATCGCGACGCTCGAGACGAGCTCGCGCCGGTGCGCGCAGCAGACCGAGGACGAGTGCGCGCGGCTCGCGAGCCTGCTCGGCAGCCTCGAGGCGACGCTGCGCCACGCGCGCCAGGAGCACCTCGAGGAGAAGGAGCGGCTGCGCCAGGAGCAGCTGCGCCTCGACGTGCTCGCGGCGCACTTCCAGGCGCAGTCGCGCGTGCTGCACGAGAGCGCGGACGTGCACACGCAGCACCTCGCGCAGCACCTGACGGCGTCGCTGCAGGACGTGCGCGTAGCCGAGGCGCGGCTCGCGGCGCGCCGGCAGGCCGTTGAGGACGCGGAGCGGGAGCTGTACGACGAGCGCGCGCGCTTCGCCGCGCACCGCGAGGAGCTCCTGCAGCAGCAGGCGCGCGAGGCCGCGCAGCTGCAGGCCGAGCGGCTGCAGCTCGACGCGCGCTGGCAGCAGCTGCAGCGCGAGCGCGCGGACCTGGATGCCGTCATCGCGTCCCACGAAGACGAGTTCCAGCGGCTCGAGGCCCAGCGGCGCGCGCTGGGCGGCGAGCGCGAGGGCGTCGAGTTCCACGCGCGGCAGGTCGCCGACATGGCGCGCAGCTTCGAGGCGTTCACGCAGCAGGTCGTGACGCGCGAGGGAGCGCTGGCGGCCGAGAAGCAGGCGCTCGACCGGCGCGCGCTCGAGCTCGACGCCCAGCAGCAGAGCGTCGCGGGCGAGCGACATGCGCTCGACGAGCGCGAGCTGCGGCTGCGCAGCCAGCTCAAGCAGATGGAGAAGGCGCGGCAGCGGCTCACGAGCCAGCGGAAGGAGCACCTCGCTGCCTCCCGAGCCGGCGCGCCGACGATGACGCCGACAGCAAGCGGGCACCCGCTCGCGGCGCACGACTTGGACCGCGCGAAGCAGCGGCTGCTCGAGCGCACGCGCGGCATGGGGACGCGCGGCGTCATCCCCCGTGACGACGCGTCGTCACCGCCAGTCGACAACAACTGGCGGTGGCGCACGCCCGGAGCCGATCCGTCGGGGCTCTCGCCGGCCTTCCGGCAGCTCGTGGAGGACAACTGGGCGGCGCGCGAGTGGCACTCGGGGGCCGCCGACGCCGCACTGCACAAAGAGCGCATGTGGATCAGCTGCATCGGGCTCGACACCAGCGCGCCGCCAACGACGACGACGACGGCGACGGCGGACGCCTCTCGAGCTGCCGGCCGCCACCTGCAGCACCAGCAGCGCGTCGACGCCGCCGCCGCAGGAGCGACGCTCCAGTTCTCCCCAACGCGTCAGCAGCGGAGGACGCCGCCGTCGCCGCCACCGCCGCCCTCGTCGTCGCTTCTGTCCCGACGCGCTGTCACCATCGACCTGTAGACACCGCAGCAACGCAGCAGACGCCGGTAGCACGAGCGAGGGACTGGCGCGCTGGGATTCGGCGCGAGACCTGCGATGTCTACCTAGAGAGCGAGCGACTCGGCTCAGACGCGGCAGTTCTCGATGTCGAAGACGATGATGTCCGTGGCGCCGATGTCCTGGAGCTGGTCGAGGATGGCCGAGATGCCGCGGCGCTCGACCATGGACGAGACGCTGAAGTCGCCGTTCGTGAGCGTGTTGACGGTCGGCGACGTGCGACCGGGCGTGATCGTCTTGGCGGCCTCGAGGCGATCGCGCGCGATGTTGTACGTGACCATCTTGTACTTGGTGGCTGTGATGTAGCCGAGGAAGCGCTGGTGGATCTTCTGCACGAGCTTCGGGCGCTGCGTGTGCGGGTTCGCGATGAGCACGGCCTCCGTGTCGAGGATCGTCGAGACGAGCTCGAGCCCGGCCGCCTTCATGGTCGTGCCGGTCTCCACGAGGTCGACGATACCGTCGGCGAGCCCGAGCCCGCACGCCGCCTCGACCGAGCCGGAGACGTACTTGATCTTGGTCTTGGGCACGCCGTCGCCCTCGAACTGCCGGAAGTACTCCTCCGTGATCTCCGGGAACGATGTCACGATGCGCTTGCCCGCGAGCTGCGCCGGGGACGTGATGCCGTCCTTCGTCGGCGCCTGCACGCCGAGCCGGCACTTGCCGAAGCCGAGCTTCATGAGCTCCACGACTTCGGTCTTGGACTCGGCCACGATGTCCTGACCCGTGATGCCGATGTCCAGGTTGCCCTCACCCACATACGTCGCGATGTCCGCCGCCGGCAGGAACACGAGCGTGATGGGGAGCCCCCGGCACACGGCGATGTCCACACGGCTCGGCTGTTGGAGGAGGAGGAGAGAGAGACACACACACACGTGTTACAAACTGCCAGGTTACAAACTGCTGCGCCAGGACGGACGGACGAACGTACGCGGTGGTAGTCGAGCCCGGCGCCTTCGAGCAGCTTGAGGATCTTGTCGTGCAGCCGCCCTTTCTTCGGCACCGCGAAGAGCAGGTTGTCGTCCGAGGAGCTGGCCATGGTGCTTGGCGAGTGTTGCGAGCGGCAGGCAGGCAGGCGGGTGGAGGCGGCAGGCAGGAGGCGAGCGGCGCGGCGCAGGAGGCGAAGTGGCTGGTCGAAGCAGCGCGCAAATGGTTGCGTGTTCCTTCAGATTCGGTTAGTTGAATGTGAATCAACAAAAAAGCGGTGGACCACATCGATTTCACGGGGTCCACAAGCATTTTCCAAAGAGGTACTGCAGACACTCACTAAAGTCCGAATCCGAGAGCTCAACTGCGCGTCAGACCGCGAAAATGAACGAGGTCGAGTTCCGCCGCGCGCTCGAGCGCTTCCCGGTCGTGCGCAAGAAGACGCACGCGCGCGTCGAGTGGAACTCCCTCGTGCGTCACCGCTGCTGCTTTGAAGTTGCGCTGCGTGTTCGTGACGACTCTCACCCTCTTGGATGCTCTCCTTTCCTCGAGCAGCACGGCGACGACGGTGCCGCGCAGGCAGCTCCTGTGCGGCTGCTCGGCGATGCGACGCGTACGTTGCGCTGTCGGTCGGCTTGCTTGTCTGTTCAGCTCATTCTCAATGCGACTCGCGCATCCACAGTGAGCGGGATCCGCGAGAGCGACTCGCTGCGTGACGCCACGGGCAAGTTCCTCGACACGTTCTTCTCCGCGCAGGAGATCGTGCGCATCCAGCGCGAGTTCGAGAAGGTGCGTGCGTCTACGTGTGTGTTTGTATGTAGCTAGACGCCTCGAGAGCTCACCTTGCTCTGCTGGTGCTCTTGACTTGCTTGGCCGCACCACCAGGCGCAGCGCGACTTCGTGGCGAGCCTGTGCTTAGAGGACGTGGACGACCTCTGCGCGCAGTTTGTTGATGCGGAGCAGCAGCAGTGAGCGCGTCACGACGACGGCGGCGGGGACGTTTATATGAACAACTGGCGGGCGGCGCTGTGTCCGCGTCCGCACGGTCCCCTCGCCACACTTCAGCAGGCGCTGGACGTCGCCATCTCGTGGCGCTTCCGGAACGCGCGACTCTGCTCGGGGTCCAGGAACGGCGATGTGCTCCACGAGATCACGAGCGTGCGCAGCTGGTCGGTCGTGATGTCGAACGCGATCATGTCCAGCAGCGCTTCCTGAGAGAGATCGTGCGCCATCGGGGGTTCGATGAGTGCGAGGAGCTCAAGCGGTTCGCACGCGACTCTGCTACGCACCACGTGCTGGTACTCGGCTTCGTAGGCGGCGAGCTCGTGGCCGATGAACTGGTAGTAGTCGATCGGCGCGAGCGCGGGCAGCGGTGGCGGCTCTAGTGCCGCGCCGCCGTTGGCGCTGTTCGCGTCCAGCACTGGCAGGCGGTCGCGGGTGAGCCGGGCGAAGGTCCATCGCTCGCGCTCTTGCGTCCGCACGCACCTGCTTGTCGCGCTTGCAGCTGCAGCTCGTACATCTCGCTGAGGAGCTGAGCGAAGTCGCTCTTGAGCGCCTTCACCTGCGCGAAGAGGTCCTCGGCGAGCAGCGGGTCCATCTGCGAGTTGCCGCCGAGTCCCGAGAGCGACGCGAGCGAGAAGCGGTTGGTGCTGCCGCTGCTGCTGCTGGCGCCGCTGGGCTCCGCGTCGACAGCAGGTGCGAGTTCTGCGCGGCAAGCGTTCAGCGCCGTCTGGAAGCCTTCGAGCAGCGCGATGCCCTCGCGCTCCCTCTCGTACCACCGCGCGCTCTTGGCTTGCATCGCGACGAAGAGCTGCGCCGACGCGCTGGTCTTCTCGCTGGTGGACGCGCCGCTCGCCTTCTTCTTGGCCATCGCGCTGCTCGCGAGTCGCTACTCACTACTCGCGCGCACGCAGCAAGTGATGGAGGTGTGTGTGCCTGTGCGGGACTGCTCCTGACAGTGTTGCCAACGTCAGAATGAAATGAGCCAGTACCGTGTTGTCTGGGTTTCTTCACTATTCCAAAAGTCTGGGAGTATCTTGCAAGTAATCAGCTGATATAGCCGCGATAATCTTAGAATACTGCGAGTATAAGCACTATTTATATAAAATCCACACTTTATGTGATCAAACCTTAGTTATTACGATGGAGGACTCAACATCTCCACGTGGTTAGTCACAAAATCGGCAAGATGCGAGGAGTTCACTTCCTGCTGCTCCTGTGCACGTGCATCGTGCTGCTGCTGGCGCTGCAGCCGCAGACCGCGGACGCCACCGCATCCGCAGCAACTCCGGACGAGAAGACTGCGAGCAGCGGCACTAGCAGCGCGGGGGATGCACCGGCGCCAGCGCCGACCAAGAGTGCGCGCGATGACGACCCGGACATCAAGCGCGTGCGCAAGCTGCGCAACGCCGCGATGGCGCTCATGGACAAGCGCGATTTCGCGCCGGCGATAGAGAAGCTGCGCGAGGCGATCAGCGTGATGCACGCGCGCGTGTTCGGGGAGGCGCGCGCGCGTGTGACGGACCCGAAGGAGCAGGCGGCGGACGCCGCGTACTACGCGCAGCTGCTGAGCGACTACGGCACAGTGCTCGTGCGCGACCGGCAGCTCGAGGAGGCCGTCGAAGTGCTCGAGGACTCGACCAAGCTGACCATGAAGCTCTTCGGCGAGAGCCATCCGTCGTACGGGCTCGCGATCCGCAGTCTCGCGGACGCGTACCTGGCGCAGAAGGAGTACCGCAAGGCGATCGACAGGTACAAGACGCTGCGGCGCCACGTGAAGCTCGGGCTCGGCGTGGACCACGAGGCGTACATGGAAGTGAACCTGCGCATCGCCGAGGGCTACAAGCAGCTGGGCGACCTCAAGCGCGCCGTCAAGGTGTACCGGAAGGTGGTTCGGGAGCAGGATGGGAAGCTCAAGGTCGACACGAAGGGCGTCGCCGAGGTCTTCATGGAGCTCGCGACCGCGCTCAACCTGCTGAGTGGTGACGTGGCGGAGGCGGCGAGGCACGCGGAGACGGCGCGCGAGATGTTTCGCGCGCGCGAGGGCGAGAGCTCGATCGAGTTCGCGTTCAGCCTGAACGCGCTCGCGGGCGTGCGCATGCGCGAGCGCAAGGTGAGCGAGGCGCACGAGCTGCTGCTCCAGGCGCACCACATCGCCCTGCGCCTGTACGGCAAGGGCCACAAGATGGTGCTCGCGAGCGAGAAGACGCTGCGGGACGTCAAGGCGCGCATGGACGAGCTGGAGCAGGAGGCGAAGGACGAGCTGTAGGTTTGGAGCTTGGGAGAATTGTAGCCCGTGGTGTGTGCCACCTCAAAATCTAGATCCGCGCGATCTTGCGAAGAGCCGCCGTCAGCTCAAGGTGCTTGCATCGCATCGCTCACTCTCCAGCTCCCGCTCCAGGTCGCAAGCACCAGCAAGCAAGCAGCACGTACTCACACTCGAGCAGGCATGGCTGACTTGGAGCGCGCCGACCAGTTCGCCTTCCTGTATGAGTACCGCGAACCGTGCAACACGGTCGCGCTGCTGCAGCTCGGTGTCACGACGCTCACGTTCGTGTTCACGTACACCGTGTGGTGGGCGGGGCTCTTCGGTGTGATCGTCGCCGCGATGGGCTACTATGGCTCCGTGCAGCCTGTGATCCAGAGCAAAGTCAGCTTCATCCAGTTTGTGAGTGCCATGAGAGCACGCCGCGCTCGCATCTTCTGCCGCGTACTTGCACAGCTCCAGTGTGACCGACTGACACCGGATGCGTCTTCGTCCTCGATGCCGCGCAGTACTACTTCGGGAACTGCTTCATGCTGCTGCTGCAGTGCTTCTCCGCGGTCGTGCTGCTCATTCTGGTCGGCGAGTGGGAGGACTTTGACGTCTGGGCGTGGATCGTGCTGATCGTCGGCAGCCTCGCGTTCGCGCTGCTCATTTACGTCACGGTATGCGCTCGTTCGGCGACGCTGCCTGGGGACGCGTTCTCTTCGCGAGAGAGGGTGACGCTGGTGCTGACTGACGCCTCCTGCTCGATTCTGCCTGCAGTACATGGCGATCGAGCGATCCCACGCGTACCGCGCAGAACTCATGCGCAACCCGCCACCGGCCGAGAACATCTACGGCGCGGCGTCAAACGGGATGGTCTACTCGGCGATGCCGAGCGTGTACAAGGGTCCAGGCGAGGTCAAGACGATCTGAGCGATCTGAACGAACGCAGCGAGTGGAGCACCGCCAACCAGCCAGTGCATAGCGACACGCGGCGCGAGATGTTAGCGACCGCTGCGAAGTGTCGGATGAACGCCCTCTTTGCATGTCGGTGGCGGTGTGTCGTCGAGTCTCGAGTCTCGAGTCTCGAGTCTCGCGCCAGCGAGCGTGTGAGCGGGGGTTGTTTCCTTTCCGTGCTTGAGCAGCTTGCTTGTGCTTCTGGGCAACTCAATCTGATCATCGATTCTGAGTCTCGACACTCTCGCTGGGGCGACGGCGCCATGTAGGCTGCTCTCTGTGTGGTTGTGCAGGAGTCATGAGGAGTTGCCAGGTTGAGTCGCGGCATGGCAACCTTCGCAAGGCATTCAAGGTCATGCTTGGCCTTTCGCAAGGATTTGCTTCTCGCGCGTCACTTACGTGGGCAAAGCAAAACGGGACCGGTCCGGTTTGGGACCGGTTCACGGTTCAATGTCACTCTTTCCAGAGAGTGCCATCCCGGAATTGACTGGCTGGAGCGATTTGAGCGTTTTTGGCGATTGACTTGGTTTGTGTATTGCGAGCCTGCCGATACACCTGGCCGTTCGCCATTACTCTTTGGGACAAATTTGAGGAAGAAGATGGTCTCCCTGAAGCTCCAGAAGCGGTGCGTGCATGTCTGTCTGTGTGCGTGCGCGCGGGGTCGGCGATCAGTGGCAGGGCAGCGCAGAGGCGGGCGGGCGGGCGGCAGAGCATGGCGAAGAGCAGGCGGAGAGCAGTTGGCGCCGGTGACGGTGATCAACTTGTCAGCACAGATCGGATCAACTACCGCCACTTGCAGCGGATACAGCGCGAGGTGCTTCGGCGTAACCGGCGTGTTCGACTACATCTTAGCGAGCGCACGAATCCCGGCACGCTCTCGGCTCGCTACGCTCTGCTCGCTACCTGCCCTCAAGCTGCTCGGCTTCGCGCTCGCCGACCACCAAAGCTGCCGTGTCGCCATCCACCGATCAAGCCTCACGAGTTCCGAACGGGTCAGCTGACGAGATGTTCGTATGCTGAATGTGTGTGTGCAGCCTTGCCGCTTCCGTGCTCAAGTGCGGTAAGCGCAAGGTTTGGCTCGACCCGAACGAGTCGACGGAGATCGCGCTCGCGAACTCGCGCCAGAACATCCGCAAGCTCGTGAAGGATGGCTTCGTCATCAAGAAGCCGGAGGTGATCCACTCGCGCGCGCGCTTCCAGAAGCGCAACGAGGCGAAGCGCAAGGGCCGCCACACGGGCATCGGCAAGCGTCGCGGTACGGCGAACGCGCGTCTGCCGTTCAAGGTGATCTGGATGCGCCGCATGCGCGTGCTCCGCCGTCTCCTTCGCAAGTACCGTGAGGCGAAGAAGATCGACAAGCACATGTACCACGAGCTGTACATGCGCTCGAAGGGTAACCAGTTCAAGAACAAGCGCGTGCTCATGGAGACGATCCACAAGATGAAGGCGGAGCGCAACCGTGAGAAGGCCCTCAAGGAGCAGTCGGAGGCGCGCAAGGAGAAGGCGAAGAACGCGCGCGACCGCAAGGCGCAGAAGGCCGCGGCGGTGGTGGAGGAGAAGCCCAAGGCCGCCGCCGCCAAGCCGGCCAAGAAGTAAGCGCGCTGCCGTCACCGGCGCTCTCGCTTCGGCGCGCACTGGAGCCAGTGTGCGCGTTCGCCGCCGCTTCGGAGGTGAATAAATCCAAAGAGATCCACGCATCTTTTGTCCCAAAGCGCGAGCGTCGTCGTGGATGTCGTGCATGTTGTGCTTGTAGGCTTGTGTGGTGTCGGCATGGCGAGCTGTCTTTGTGGTAGCGTTCATCCCGCGCTTTTCAACATCCGCACTTATATCACTATCGCATCCGCAGGAAGTGGCGAAACTTGGAGATGCAATATTGGAAAAAAATACGATGAAGAAGGAGGACGCTGGTGGCGGTGCTGGGGCGACGGCGGCGGCGGAGGAGGAGCTGCTGTTCCTGAGCGCCTTCGGGCCGATCTCAAACGCCAAGCTGCACGAGACCTTCGACGTGCTGCCGAACCTCATCGACGTCCTCAAGGACATCCAGGCGGCGTCCGCGCAGCAGGAGACCACGCGCATCGGCGACGTGTCGGCGTCGGTGCGGCGCTCGGCGCCTCCTGCATCCCTCTCTGTGCGGCTGCGGCTAATAGCACTCTGCACGCGCGCGTGTCTCCCTCCAGGCGGTGGCGGTAAAGCACAAGTACGCGGAGGCGCTGGAGCTGCTGCGCGCGCTGCCCGGCACCGACACGTCACTGGAGGAGCAGGAGGCAGCGATCGAGGACGCCAAGAACGAGCTCAAGCGCATCAGGTGCGAGGGCAGGAGGTCTGCGGGGAGCGGCGCGTAGGCTGACGTGGCGCACTCGCTACGCGCGATGCAGCGAGCAGGTGGAGCTCTTCAGCCACACGCTGTATCGCGGCACGGACGAGCCGCGTGCCGAGGTCAACGACGCGTTCTCCAGGAAGAGTCTGTAGACCCGAGCGCGCGCGGCGTGACCATCGTCCCGCCATCTATCGCACACACTCCCACCCCGCAGACTTCGGTGTTCGCACACACATCGAACAAGCAAATCTGTTTATTCTCACGTCGTGAGCCCGCCGGCCGATCGTCCGTCCGTCCGGCGCGCGCGCGTGTCGCCGTCGTCGCCGTCGTCTAGTAGAAGCCGAAGGACGCGAGGAACTTCTTGGAGAACTCGACGCCGAGGAAGCACGCGGCGTTGGCCGGGAACGCACGCGCGAGCGCCGGCGCCATGCCCTTGAAGAGCGCGCCGGCGCCTTCCTCCTTCATCAGCACTTGGTAGCAGTGCAGCACACCGCGGTACGTGCCCTCCGGCGCCGTCTGGATGCGCGACTTGATCACGTCCGCCGGGATCGCGATCGTCCAGTTGATCATGCCGGCGAAGCCGCCGGCGAGGAACACGCGGAACGCCGACGCCTCGCTGTCCTTCGGCGTCAGCGAGCGCTTGATGGCCTCGAACCCGCCGAAGTAGCCGACCGACCTGCGCAGCCCCACGTGAGCATCCAACCAGCCCGAGTCCCTACACCCACACTGAAGCAGTCGCAGCCGGACGAACGCACCCTGGGATGTCGCGCAGGAGCGTCGCCTCCCAGCCGCGGAAGATGCTCGAGATGCCGCCGGTCTTGTACAGCTTCTTCGCGCAGTCCACCATGCCGTCGTACAGCGCCGGCTCACCGCGGGACACCGCCTGCGCCTGGATCTGCAGCAGGCACTTGATGCGCTCGCCCGGAGCCATCACCACCTGCAGCCGACAGGCGTCAGCTCCACCTCCTCCTCCTCCTCATGTCCACGACCACAGGGGCGGTGACAACGCACCGTCGCAGGGATCGCCGAGAAGCCGCCGGCGAACATGAGCTGCCCCATCGACAGCTGCTGCGTGTCCGGCGTGCTCATGGCCTTGCGCTGCGTCACGCGACGACAAGAGCGCCTCTCTGTGAGCACCACCTCAAAGCCACCCGCCCTCTCGTCCCGACAGTGCAGGTCGCCAACACACTCACAGCGATGAGCTTGCCCATGTCGTTGCCCCAGAAGCAGACCGCGAAGATCGGCGTCACGCCCACGAGCGGAGCCGACATGCCGCGGTACAGTCCGGCGAACTGCGGACGCCAAGCATCGCGGAGGTTACGTCGTCAGCGCTGCGCCGCGCCGCGCCACAATCCGCTTGCGTCCCACGCACGCACGCACTCCGTCCTTCGCGACGAGCTTGCGCGCGCAGTCGATCGCGCCCGTGTACATGGGCGGCTGGCCCGGCGCCGGCTTCTCCATCGTCTGGATGTTGACCTTGATCAGGTCCATCGGGTGGCCCGTGGCGACGAGGCACACGCCTGGAGAGAGCGCGATCAGAACGAGCGTCAGTGCCTGTGGCGATCGCGTCCGGGCGGGTCGAGTCGGCTCGGATCAGCAGTCAGCTCCACGCACCTCCGAAGCCGCCGGTGATGAAGGACACGAGGCCCGAGGTCTCTGCGCACACCCGACACAGGCATCGTCGACATGTCAATAGAGTCGTGATGCAAGCGAGA
Organism: Globisporangium perplexum; assembly: GCA_023333865.1. Lineage (NCBI taxonomy): Eukaryota > Oomycota > Peronosporomycetes > Pythiales > Pythiaceae > Globisporangium > Globisporangium perplexum. The sequence goes on along the minus strand of JAASFS010000005.1, from coordinate 13,852 downwards.
GAGAGAGAGAGTGGTACGTACGCTGCGGCTTGGCGTCCGTGGACATGGTGGCGATGGAGGACGCGGGAGGTTGGGGTGCGCTTGCGCTCGCGACGGGAGATCGGGTTGTGGCGCGCCACGCCGCGCCGCACGTTCGAATGCGCTTGCGGATCGCACGTTTAGTAAAACGTCAAAAACTCAATGCCCCCCGAACGAGCAACTACAGATGCGAAAATCGATAGCAGGTCCCTCTATGCGCAACGTCAAAAGTGAAGAAATGCAAGCCTTGCGTTTCATGGTGTGGAGAACGGGATGCTGCTGGATTCGACTTGTCCGGTGCAAGTGCCCCGGGCGATTCGAATGGCTGCTCCGCTTGTCAAACGAAAACTCGCACTCTTTGCAAGATCGACGCACCGCATAGCAGCAATTGCCCGCGGAGGTCGTCTCGCTAGTGGTGTGTTGGCGCTCTGCTTGTACAGATGCCGAAGCGCTCGCCTGGCTTCGCCTTGGTCTCGAGTGTAGCGCCGGAATGCGATTCGCTGCCAGCGAGAGAGCAGGTTCCAAAACTCGATGGAAACAGATCCATTCGAATTCTTGCACCGAAAAGGGTCACAGCATTCGAACTCGATGAGGTGGACCACTTTGATAGAAATATGTCACTAAACTCTTGCTTTGCTTTGCGTGTGCATATGCACGCTCCAGCGAATGCCTCTGTGCTCTAGCCGAACTCGCTCACACTTACAACACCAACGCCAGTCGGCCGGTCGCTGCTGGTGCCACGACGACGACGACAGTAGCAGCACAAGTCCGGCTCTAGAAGTCCAGCCATTCGCTCTCGTTCGCGTTTTGGTAAAATGACTAACTCTGAGAAATAGCTGAGTATTTCTGAGACGGTGTGGAAGAGAACTGACGCTTCGTGTGGACCACAATGTTGGCGTGGGCCACACCTCTAGAGTACTCTTCTCTTTTCTCTGTGGGCTCATTGTGCATTTTGCCACGTCCTGCGCAAGTGGCTTTTGCGAGCGAGCGAGCGAGAACCAGCAAGAGCTTCAGTCAGAGGAGGACGAAGGAGGAGAAGAGCGAGCCAGCGGATCCATCTCAGATCACCCACCCACCCACTCGCTTCACTCTCGCACTCTTTCGCGCTACGATCAAGAGGCACCCCACGCGCGCACCCAGGTGATCGCAGTCGCCAAGAAGCTGCTCGCACCACCGGCGTCTCGTCTCGATTGGAGTCGGAGAACCACCCGCCACCCACCGCCAGAAGCCCCTCAAGCCCCACGCCCCCATCGCCATGTCGATGAGCCAGCACTTCAAGAAGCGCAAGAGCCGCACGTCCAGCGCGCCTCCCACACGCCGCTTCCCCACTCTCCCGTCGATCGCCGGCGGCAGCAGCAGCTCCGCGGCGACAGTCGTCACTACGGCGTCCGGCTTGGACGCGACGCTGTCCAAGGCTGACGCGAGCCCGATCTCGATCCTCGCGCCGCCCGCTTTGACGCAAGCTGCCGCTTCGACAGCAGCAGCAGCAGCAGCAGCCAACAGCGAGAGCGCGAGCCTGGCGGCGGCGCTCACCGCGCTGCAGGTGTCGCTGAAGCGCGAGTTCGAGAGCTTCACGCCGCCGACGCCCGCGGTGTCCCCCGTGCATCGCAGCGCTCCGAAGCGCGCGCGGTTCGACTTCCCCGCCGTCGACGAGTGCGACCCCGTGGCGGAGGCGCAGGGCAAAGTGGGTCCGGCGCCGAAAGCGCGCGGTGCGCTGCTCGCGGTGAGCACGCGCATCAAGTTCGAGCTCGAGAAGCACCTGCGCACGAACTCGGAGCGCAGCCAGCGGCCGCGCAAGCGCAAGCAGCTGAGCTACTTTGCGATCGTCGGCGCGTTCCAGCAGGCGGCGCGCGAGCGCGATCTCGGGCTGAAGACGCGCGCGTTCGAGTGCGACGTCAGCGCCGCCGTCGTCGGCGACGAGCGGAGGTAGCGCGGGACGCCGCCTCCAGCGAGCAGCCAACCAAGCGAGTGGCGATCGGCGCAGTTTTGTTTCCTATAGAGTACCAGTAGCCAGCGATCAGCAGCAGCAGCACCTATCTATTCCATCGACACTTTGAACTTGTATGGCGTCGGCGTCAGAGTTTGTGAAGCGCGCTGCGTTCCGTTGGTCGCCATTGCGTTCCTTAGTGTGGAAGTGCTGGTAGCAGCGCATGGGGAGTCGAGGAGCATGCGGCCACACGGACAACAGCAGCAGCTGCGTCTCCAGCTCTTAGCTCTCAGCGCAGCCAGCCAGTCACTGGAGGAGCATGGAGCAGGCTGGCTGTTCAATCTGCTGGTTGCATGGTGCTCGGAAGGAATGGCTGCGCGGCGCGAGTGCCTTGAGTGGTGGTTCGCGACTCTGATGCTCGCTCGTGTCCCGGCTGTCTCGCACACAGCTGCCGTTTGCTGTTCGCAGATCTGCTGACTCGGATGACTCGGATCGGGACTCGGGACCGGCGGCTGCTACCACGATCGAGTCGCCATCACCGTCGACGCACACGTGCCAGCGCTTGAATACGCTCCGTTCCTCTCTCCTGAGCACTTGTCGCGAAACAAAGTTCTCCAAATAGCGCGCGTCTAGACGCGAATAGCGCGATGCACAACACCTCAAGCGCTCAAGCGTATGGACGACCAGGAAGCTTACCGCTCGCTCGACACCAGAGACGCAGACTCGGAGGAGAACGCAGTCGCGCCACCGATACAGAACAGTAGAGACAGGAGGAGGAAGCGACGATGACGAGCGCGAGCGGCGAACACAAGGCGTCCAAGCTCTGGTTCGTGGGCGTGATCCTCGCCATCCTCGGCTCCGTCATGACCAACATGGGCGTGAACCTGCAAAAGTACTCGTTCATGCGGGAGGCGAAGCGCAGCGTCTGCGATAAGCGCAGCTACGTCCGCCAGCCGCTCTGGGTCTTCGGTGGGTTGGTTCGGCGCGTGCTCGCTAGGTGGCACAAGTCCTCTCGTCTCATCCACGCTCTGCGCACGTGGCTTGCTCGGCTCCAGGACTCGCGTGTGTGATCGGCGGAAGCGGCCTCGACTTCGTGGCGCTCGGGTTCATGCCGCAGTCACTCGCGACGCCCGTCGGAGGGTCGACGATGGTGGCGAACGTCGCCTTCGCGTCGATCTTTCTCAAGGAGAGGTTCAGCCGTCAAGTACGTCCGGTCGTTCGTGCGCGGCGTCGAGCGAGCTGACTCCCCATACTCACACCGTCCGCCTGGCTGTGCTGCAGGACGCGATTGGCACTGGACTCGTGCTCGCGGGTATCTGCGTTGTCGCCGCGTTCGCCGAGAAGGAGAGCGCCAGCTACACCGTGGACGAACTCGTGGCACTCTACCAGGAGCCGTTCTTCATCGTGTACTGCGTCTTGATGGCACTGGCGTGCTTAGCGCTGTTCGTGCTCTTGAAGCGGATCGAGCGACTGTTGCACTGCTACGGGTCGTCCTCGCCGAAGTACAAGCGCTTCGCGAGAGTGAGTTGCTGCGACTGTATTGACCAAGACGCACTCCGCAGTCTGAAGCTCTGACGCGACCTTCTTGTCCTCTAGGTCCATCCGATCTGCTACCCAGCGCTCTCGGGGATCTTCGGCGCGCAGTCGATCCTGTTCGCCAAGTCCGTCGCGGAGCTCATCAAGACGACGGCCGAGGGGACGAACCAGTTCGTCAACTTCGGCACGTACGTCATCACGCTCGGCATGTTCACGTGCATCTTCCTCCAGGTGCGTCTTCTTGCATGTTGCTGCACGCACGCGCTCGACACTGTCGAACTCGGCTTCTTATCTCCGCTGACACCGACGCAGATCCATTGGCTCGCGTTTGGGCTCCAGTCGTTCGACGCCGTGTTCGTCGTGCCGGTCTTCCAGTGCTTCTTCATCTCGGTCTCGATCTTTGGTGGTGGCGTGTACTTCAAGGAGTTCAGCAAGATGACTGCGCTCGCGGTGCGTCCGCGCTCGTGCTCCTCGACCCGCTCAGTCTCTCGTCCTCCTGCTAACTCCCCTCGCTCGCTCGCTCGCTCTCCTGCTCTCAGCTCGGGATGTTCTTCTTCGGCGCCGCGGTCACGCTCAGCGGCGTGTATCTGCTCTCGAGGCGCGAGATGAATACGCTGCGGCCGGCGGGCAAGCTCCGCGCGGCGGTCAAGATGATCATCTTCATCAAGCGCGCGCAGAAGGCGCGCAACATCGAGCACCGCTGGGTGCTGCCCGCCAGCGACTGCGCGGCCGCGCTGCAGGTCGCCAAGCCGGCGCAACCCAAGAGCATCACGACGGGGCTCAAGCTCTCCAAGGCGTCCGTCATGCCCGTAGACAGCAGCCGGTTCCCGGCCCACGCGTCCAGTCCGACGGCGATCGAGCTCGCGTGCTGCTCCGTGCGCGAGAAGGCGACCGCCGGCGAGGACGCGGCGCTGCGCACGGCGCTCGACTCGTCGTTCTCACAGACCGAAGCCTCGCAGCCTCGCAGCAACGCGAACGCGAGCGCCGGCGGCAAGGCGGCCAGCAGCAGCAACGGCAGAAGCAACAAGCCCCACAAGTGACCGCGCGTCCGACGACGCAGACAGCCGACGCGACACGGACCACGTACGATTTTGAGCATAAGGAGAAGCAGGCGGTGCTCGCTGACGGCGCACGCGCGGCTCGCGTTCGGCGTGCTTCCTCTACTTGGCGCTGAGCACGCTGCCGCGCAGCGAGTCGAGCAGCTCCTGGTGCACGTCGGACGTGGCGGGGAACGTGAACGTGTTGCCCGTGATGAGCTCGTAGAGCAGGATGTAGCGGCGCGAGAGCTCGACGACGAGGTCCGTGGGAGCCTCGGGGAGCACCGCGTCGTTGTACGGGTCGCAGTGGTCCTTGAACCAGAGACGCAGGAACTCCTTGTCGATGTTCTCCGGCGACAGTCCCCGCGCCATGCGCTCCTCGTACGAGTGCGCGAGCCAGTAGCGGCTCGAGTCCGGCGTGTGGATCTCGTCGATGAGCAGGATCGTGCCGTCGGCGTCGATGCCGAACTCGTACTTGGTGTCGACGAGGATGAGGCCGCGCTGCGCCGCCTGCTCCTGCCCGAATGCGAAGAGCTCGAGCGCCTTCTGCTCGCAGTAGTCCCACTGCTGCTGCGTCATGCGGCCGGAGCGCACGATCTCGACGCCCGAGATCAGCTCGTCGTGCGCGGCGTCCTTGGTTGTGGGCGTCACAAGGTTGCGCGGGAGCTTCTGGTGCTGCTTGTAGCCCTCCTCGAGCGCGTGGCCGCAGAAGTCGCGGCAGCCGTTCGCGTAGTTCGTCCACATGGACGTACTCGTGGAGCCCGTGATGTAGCCGCGCACGACGAACTCGACCGGGAACACGGTGCACTTCTTGCAGAGCATCGCGCTCGCGTGCGGCGCCGCGAGCACGTGGTTCGGCACGATGTGGCGCGTGGCCGCGAACCACCAGGCGCTTGTGAGCGTCAGCACGCGGCCCTTGAACGGCACGCTCGCGAGCGCGCGGTCGAACGCGCTCTGCCGGTCCGTGGACACGAGCAGCACGCGGTCCGCGAACTCGTACACGTCGCGCACCTTGCCCTCCACCTGGCGGAAGGGCGGCAGCTCGCTCTCGAGCGCCGCGAGCGACGTGCGCGTGAGGCAGAGCGCCGGGTCGATGCGCGGCACGTACGCGCGCGTGCGCGCCTCGGCCTCTTCGACGACGGAACTCATGGCGGCGGCGGCGGCGGCGGGGGTGCGGGTGCGGGTGTGGCTGGAGGTCGGTGGCGACGCGAGAGCACGAGTGCGAGTGGCTGGTGTTGAAGGCGGCTGGTGGACACTTCAAAAATCGACGAGTGATTGTTTCTGGGGGTAAATACGGTGTAAATATTACTTGTAAAAACGGTTGTAATATCGTCAATGATCGAGCGATCTTTCGACAGGATCGTCATGCGTATCTTGGCGCAGATGTATGTCGGCGCGGGTGCTGGTGTATGTCGGCGGCGACCGGCCAAAGCGACGCACCAGCCAGCCTCATTGCGTCGTGTCCACCATGCCATCACAGCACAGTACATCGTTGATATCTCTACCTGTACTTACTTATTGCTACTACTTCTCCTTCTCGCTACTACTTCTTAGTTGCTACTACTTCCCGCTACGGCTGTTGCCATGCATATGCACACTACGACGACCACTGGACTATGCAACGCACTCACTGGACACCCACGCTCGTTCGCTGGAGCCCGGTCTCAGCACAGAATGCTCTTGAGCGACATGCTCGCGCTGCGCTCCTCCACGTGGTGCTGCGGTGGTGGCGGCGGCAGCGAGGACGCCGACAATGTCGACCAGACCCGCGTCGGCGGGAACGGAGACGCTGGCAGCGATAGCGGTCGGCCGCCGTCCATCTCGTCGTCCTCGTCCTCGTCTCCCTCCTCTTCTTCCTCCGCCTCGGAGAGCGCGGCCGCCAGCGCCGACGACGACGCCAGCAGCTTCTTCTTCTTCTCCTCCTCTTCCTCAGCCTTGCTGCTCGGACTCTTGGCCGCCGCGTCGTCGCTCTTGCCGCGTCTCGCGAGCTCCTCCGACGCAGGCGACGCGAGGCGGCCCGCCGAGATGCCCTTCGCCGCCGTGTTCGGGTCGAGCATGATGCACTCAAGCGTGTACTCGAACGCCGCAATCTTCTTGGTGATGTAGTCCTTGTTCGAGCCCTTGGCCACCGTGAGCGACTCGCGCAGCATGTCGATGCTCTTCTGCAGGCTGCGGATCTGGCGGTGCGGCCACCGCTGGATGCCGTGGCGCCGGCAGATCTTCTTGAGCAGCGTCGCGCAGATGCCGAACTTGCGCGCGACCGCCGCGATCGGCATGTTGAAGCAGCGCCGCAGGTCGTCCAACTGCACGACGGGGCCGTAGCGCTTCGTGCGCTCCGACGGCGAGTGCGACGGCGGCGCCGCGAACGCGGACGCCACAGGGCTCGCAGTGCTGGCGGCGCCAGTCCTGCCGAACGGCGGCGGAGACGTCATCGCGAGCGCGATGACCATCGACAGGGACGCGTCGTCCGAGACGTCGCGCGGAGGTGGCATCTGCACCGTCAAGTCGACCTTGGAGCGGTAGCTCGCGCTGGTCTGCGGGGCTGGTGGCGGCGGTGCCGGTGGCTGGACCCCGTTGCGCTTGAGTGAGATGAGGATCTCGCCCATGAGCACGTCGTCTGTCGAAAGGTGGTGCTGGAAGTCCATCTTGTGTGTGTGGTGCTCGAGGGGACTCGCTTGGCTCTTGGGAGTGCGGGGACTCGCGCGCGTAGGAAAGTGAGCGCTCGCTTTCGGAAGCGCGCGCGGCGGGCGGTGGCGGGCGGCAGCGGCGGCGGTAGTCGCCAGCTCTGTTGGTGGTGGCTGTGGCTGCGTGAGCGGGTGAGCGGGCATGAAAGGCGAAGGGCGGAAGCTGCCCAGAGACCGCGCGCTCGACCTCGCCATACATTCTCCGAGTCACTGTCGCGTGAGACCGCCACTTGCCCGCACCTGCGCACGCGCACGACCAGCAGCTCCTCTCCTCTCCGCTCACGCGCTCCATCCTCCCTCTCGCGCAACCCACTTTTTGCAATCGGCTTTTTCGATTTTCGCCCTGATTCGATGGCAGGCGTACTGTGCACCTCGAAAGAGTGTGTCCGCCTGAGGCTCGCAGGCGAACGACGAACATGTGTTGTGCTGCCGCCGTTCCATGGCGATCGTGCGAGCAATGTCTGGGCCAAACAAGGCAGTGTGCGCGTAGCACAGCTTGGGTGGGGATGGCGACGGCGGCGACGACGACGGCGCAAAGACTCGCTCGCTCGCTCGCCCCAGCCCAGCTCGCCCAGAGAGCTCATGGCACTCGTAGCTGTCGTCCCACGAGCTTAATGTTCTTTTCCGCCTCAAAAAGTCCCTCCCCCTCGTGTTCGCGCTTCGCGCCGTTTCAGTGGCAGAGGGACACAAATCTTTGACTTGCAAATTGTATGTCCTTCAACGAAAATCTTTTGGAGCGAGTGGACGCGCGGTGATGTCATCGCTTATTTTTGGCTCAAGAATGGTCCTTTTTTTGGAATCCGAAAAGATCGTTTCGCGACGCTTGGCACGCGGACCGTCGCGGGGATAGTGACGAAACCCAGGAAGTGTATGTCTTTGCTTGAGAAGACGTGAGGAGAAGACTTGGTCTGGTGCGCTTGGTCTGGTGCTTCACCATGTTTGTTGTGCCTTGCACTCCGAGCAGCAGTAGCTTTGGCTTCCTTCTTCGCTCGAACAATCGCGCAGCGCTGCGTACTAACACACACACGCGCGCGCTTGCTCTCTCGCTCTCTCGCTTCCGCTCCGTTGGCCGACGCTCAACCACGACGACTCGCCTTTGCGACACTCGCTCGCGTTTGGCAAGCAGCAAGCAAGTGGGCGAGCGGCGGCGCGCGTTCCTGCACCGCGTCTCGGCTGGCGATCTGCTCTGCGCTCTCTCTCTTGCTCTTGCTCCGAAGTAACAGCAAGCAAGTCAAACGACCAAGCGCGTCCATGCAGGCGCAACGTTCGCGGCACCTCGACCCAAGTGTGCTGGCTGCTGCTGCCAACAAGCACGACAAGCACGATAGAGAGAAAGACAAGAGAGATACGAGAGAGACGAGAGAGACGAGAGCGAGAAGAAGCGCACACCCGCGACGCCATGTTGACCAAGGGCAATGCCTAAGAACGACGGAATGCGCGATCTTCGGGGGCCTCCAAACCTTCTTCGTCGACAAAAGTTCAATCGTAGCCATATCGGCAAGTGTGCAGGTGTGCTGGTGTGCTGGTGTGTGTACGAGAAAACCCTCTTGTTCTCTGCGAGGCGACTCGACTTGCACCCCGGCGGCTCGCTAGCGACTTGCGGGTTCCTTCCGCAGCTACGCGAGGATGTGGACAGGCGAGCACGATTGCCAGCGAGCGAAGCTCTCGCGCAAGTCGGCGGATCGATCGATCGGTCGATCGACCGAGCGAGCGAGCGAGCGAGCTGCTCATTCTATCTATCTACCTATCTCTCTTCTTCCACCCCCTGCGTCGACGTCGTCGACGCTGCCGCCACCGCGCACTCATGCACGCACTACGCACCTGCCCTCGTGGTCACCCGCAGATGCTCAAGCACACAGTGAGCGCACGGGAGAGGGTGGAAGGAGGGAAGACAGCGCACAACGACTGCGCGCCTGCCAGCTTGCAGCGCAGCGTGACGGCAACCTTCCACTCGCTGGCCTCGGAGCTCGGAGCTCATTGGAGGCGCCGACCAACCAGCCAGCCAGCCAACACCCACGAACACGAGCACGCTCATGCGCGTTCGCGTTCGCAGCGCTTCAAAGGCGCTCGTGCTTCGTGCGGTAGCCAAAGTGAAGACAGACCAAGCCGAACGCGCTGGTCGCTTCGAGCGCGTCAAAGACGCCGCTCGGCACGGCGGTGATGCAGCGAGGAGAATAAGAGTGCTCTCTGTCGCTGTCACTGTCGACGGCGCGTTGAACACCAAGCCGACGGTGGCGACGCGTCTCGAGCGCTGTGGCATCGACAATGCGACTCGCCCGGAATTCGAATGCCTGAAGAAAGCCACTTGTGAGAAGGGCGACTGACAGCATGGCACATCGTGCGGGCGAGCGAGAGAGCGAGAGCGAGAGAGCGAGAGAGCGAGCGAGCAGAGGTCGATGAAGTCATGGCGGCGCGTCGTGCTGCTGCGCACACGCAGTGAGTGCGTGGACTCCAACGAGTTTGCTGGCACCAGAGTGCGTGCACCAAGCGATGCGGGTGACTCCTTCGAGACCGGTTCAATCGCACTGCCGCGGGGTTTGCTCCTAGGTCGACGACGCTGCCGCGTTTCGAGACACCGGCAGTGCCGCCACCACCGCCACCGCCTTCTCCTGCACCGGAATGCGTCCTGTGACGAAGACCATTGCGGCAGCCCTTACCGGTGCTAAAGTACCAAAGCAACCAGCAAGTCGTGCGCGACGCACACAGGCATCAGGTCTGTCTGACAGCAATGATAGCGGCGTTGAGACGACAGCGACAGCGACAGCTCGCCAGCCGGCGAGAACGACTTGATTGATGCGAGCGAGAGAGACCTGGTGCAGGTTCTCCTCCTCCTCGCCGAGCCGATCGATCTCGCGGTGCTCAAAAGTGCGCGGCGACAATGGTAGTTGGCGCGAGACAAGGAGGCAAGGAGACAAGGAGGCAAGGGGGAAAGGAGGCAAGGAGGCAAGGAGGCAAGGAGGTAAGGAGGAGAGGAGGCAAGGATGGAGGCGATGGTGGCGTCCATCAGACCCGGACATTGGCTGCCTGCTTCTTGCAGATATCTGAGTTCTTCTCATGAGCGGAAAGGGTGATGTCGAGAACGAAGCGAACGAGACTGGTGTGTCGTCCCGCTCACAAGAGCGCGAACGCCGCCGCGAACGCCGGCTGGTAGCTTGGTTCTCTCAGAGCACCTGGCATTCTCCGCTTGAGATGCAGAAAGCGTGGGCCAGCCGCCCCACCGCTACAGGAACAGCAGCAGCCGCAGACAATCAGCAGCAGACAACCAGGTGAAAGCGGTGTCGAGCCAACTGGTGCGATGTGAAATGGTGGCTGCGAGGACTTGACACCTTGATTTTCTTCACTATGCCGTTTCGTGTGACAAAACCAAAGGAAACGATTGTCACTTGAAGTCTGTATGCTAATAATACCCGCCAAACGCCAAACATTTTTCAAAATGCAACCCGAGCCCTGAACCGTGCGACTAAGTACGAAATCGTGTCATGTCTGACTTTCTGCCACAAAACACCTCAAGACCTCACACAGTAACTTTCAAAGCGAGAAGCAGCACCAAGCAGCGAGCGAGCGAGCGGACGCGAGTGCGACGCACCCCCCCCCTCCTTCCTTCACGCTTACGCACTACAGCACCCACCACACCCCTCAATGTCCGACGTGGCGCCGTCGTTCTTCCCCACGCCGCACGAGATCGCTGGCGGTCTCCGCTGGATGCGCGAGCACCCGGTCGTGGCAACGGCCGCCGCTGCCGCTGCCACCGCCGTCAGTGTGCTCAGCTACCTCAAGGCGCGCGCCGACGAGGACGCACAGCTCGCAGCGGTGCGCGCCAGCCACGACGCCGAGCACCATAAAGAAGAATGCGGCGGCGACGACGACGACTACGCCTCGCGCGAAGGCCACCTGCTCGCTGCGAGGCTGCGGCGCAGTAGCGAGGGTCGTGAGGGTCGCGAGGTTCCCGCGTCCCCCGTGAAGCAGCACCGGCGCGGAACCGGCAGCACGAGCGGCGGCGACGACGTGTTCAGCTCGACGGAGAGCGAGGTGTCGACGCCGTCGCCTACTGTGCGGCGCTCCCACCCGAGCTCCAGCAGCGTCAGCGCGTTTGCGTTCAGCGGACAGGACGACGAGGACATCGCGGCGGTGCTGCCTGGGGGCCCCGGCGGCAATGAGGCCGCGCAGCATATCGCCACCGATGGCGTCACGCAGAGCGAGCGAGGCAGTCTGATAACCAGCACGTGCTTCGAGAGTGTGGCGGAGGAGGACGAGGACAACTCGACGTCGCCGCAATGGGGCTGGTACGTGTCCACGACGCCCCCGGACGAGTACTACACATAGACGCGCGCGAGTGCGTCTGCGAGCGAGCGAGCACAGACCCGACGACCGATCCAGAGCCCAAGAGCCCAAGAACCCGAGCCCAAGAACGCTGTGTCCGCCCTACCGTCCGACGACGCGGAAGCTGAGTGACGAGACCCCTCCATCCGTTCCTGTCGTTCCTGAACGCACCCGTCCCAGCCTCACCGTCTCTCGTGTTCCTGCGCCGCCGCTCACCAGCTCCTAGAGTATCAAACCCCCACCCTATCTATCGCGCGACAGCCATCACCTCCGTCGCCACCAGCCAAGCACCCGAGCTCTTTCTTCTCCAGAGCTTCCCCAGTCCTGTATAGTACGAATACAACAGAACCAGCTTACGCGCCGCACTACACACCGTCCGGCTCCCATCGATTCCTCTGTCTGTGAGAGGCCGCCAGGCTGCCAGGCAAGCTGTCAAGTTGCCTCTGGAGATTGCAGTGCGTGTTTCGCTAGGCGACACTTCAACAGTCGAGCGAATGATGAACAGAATGCCGTGACGTGACTGCGCGCTTGATCGTCACCTTCCAGCGCTTCCTGTTTCCTGTCGATGCTGCTGATGCTGCTAGTGCTGCTGCTGCTCATGCGGAGGCGAGCGGCGTCGTTGATGATGTTGTGCAGCTCATAACTTAGATTGATTGATAGATAGAGAGGGAGACGAACGAACTCCCGATCGAACGCTCGCCAAGCTCACGGCTGCGCCGCCGCGGCGCTGTCGTCGGCGACGTCCGCGTCGCACGAGACCCGGTGGAGCTTCGGCGCCATGCCGTTTGCGGCGGCAGCGGCGATGATCTGCTGCACACCGTCGGGGCTCAGAAAGTTGTCCTCGAGTCCGAGGAACCGTAGCTGCGGACACGCGCTCCCGGCGAGCAGCTCGGTCAGCGGCGCGACGCACTTGTCCGTGAGGATGTTGCCGCCCACGCACAGGTGCCGCAGCTTCTTCGCGACACCGAGCGCGAGCGCCGCCACGAGCCGCTGCAAGCCGGCTTCGCCGATGTAGTTGCGGCGCAGGTCAAGCCGCACCAGCTCCGGCACCGCCTTCGACTTGAGTAGCCGCGCCACGTCGGTGGCGCCTGCGTCCATGGCGCTGCTCCCGCCGAGCAGCAGGTCCTCGAGCTGCGGACACACGCCGCGCGCGAGTGCGTCGCACAGCGAGCGCAGCGCGTTGCATCGGCTTGTGTTGCTGAACACCGACACGAGGTGGAGCTGGCGCAGGCGCTGTCCCGCGCCGCTGCCCAACGCCGTCGCGAGCTGCTGCACGACCTCTTCGCCGTCGTTCCCCTGAGTCGCGTCGAGCTCGGAGCACCCCCATGCGTGAAGCGGGGCGTCTCGCAGCGCCGCGGTGTTGTTGCTGCTGCTGCTGACACCGAGGCTGCTGCCGGCAGGCTGGAGCTGCTTGTGCACGACGAGCTCCTCGAGGTTGACGAGCTTGCGCAGGTTGAAGTACTCGCTCTCGATGCACTTCTTGAGCTGCAGGACGTGGAGCTCGAGGCGCACGACGCAGGACGGCAGGAACTCGGACGCGAAGTGGTTCATCACGCGGCACGCGATCACCTCGCGGCCGTCCAGGAACGAGAAGATGGTGCGCAGACAGTCCTCGCCGAGGCCTGGGAAGATCCGACCCGAGCACTCGATCTGACTCGACGAGAGCTCCGTGAGGCGGCGGCGCTTGATCGTGAACTCCGGCGTCGTCGCCATGTTGAGGTTGCGTGACGGGAACCTGCGCTTCGGGCTGAGCGGCGCGTGCTCGCTCGAGCGCACGGCCGCCGCTTCGTGACAGCTCAGGGACACGAGCGACTGGAGGCGGCGACGCAGCGTCGACAGGTTCTTGTACTCGTCGAGCGAGGACGCGCGCGAGTAGAGCGACAGCTCGATGCGCTTCGCGAGCGTCGCAGCCGATTGCTGATGCTGCGCGGTCGAGGTGGCGGCGGCGGCAGTCGAGTGCTTCTTCTCGGTGATCGTGATGATGCGCTGCACCATGAGACGGCGCTCCGGGAGGTCGTCGGCCGACTGCCACGGCGTCGAGAGTCCGTCGTCTTCGTCCGACGAGTCCGCGGACGACCCGGACGAGCTCATGTCGATGCGCTTCTTCTGCTGCACGTCCGTGGTCTCCGGCATGAGCCGCGACCACTGCGGCGCCGCCAGTGTGCCGCTCAGAGTGGATGGCGTCGTCGCGCCGGCGACGGCCTCGTCTTCTCTCGCGCTACTGTTGTTGCTGCTGCTGCTTCGGGTGCGGCTGCGGGGCGTGGCGATCGCCACTGCGCTGCGCGAATCCGGTTGCATCGTACCAGGGAGGTGGTGGTGGTGGAGTTTGC
>JAASFS010000499.1:0-16928 GCA_023333865.1 Globisporangium perplexum | reverse complement strand
TCTTCTCGCTCGCGACCGTGTTCCTTTCTGCCGTGGGCTTCACGGTCTGGGACGTGCGCTACGGGCGTCGCCGCGACCAGTTCGTGCGCAAGGTCACGAGTGCGGCGCTGATCTCGCCGTAGCGTTGGGCTCAGGAGAGCGAAAGAGCGACAAGAAAGAGCGTGAGCAAGTGAGTAGAGATCGATCCGAGAGTACATCCAGTACGTTAGAACATGACTACACTTCGGTTCTGCTCCAGTTCACAGTCTCCCAACTCTCCTCTTCGACAGCGTGCGCTCGCATCGAGTCCAGGACTCTGTGCCAATTCCTCCATTCACTGACTCATGCACGCACGTTGGAGCCATGCGCGTGGAGCGAGTTGACAGCTGCCGCGCAAGTCGCTGTGTGAATCGATCGACAGACCGCTTCCTTCCGACATACACCAGGGACTTTGCCATCGATTGAAGAAGGAGAAAGAGAAACATGGCATCCAAGATCAATGTCCTGCCACCGATGGCATGCCACTTGCGGTGCTGTGCTCGATTTTTAGCGAAAAGAGGGTTCGAATACTGGCAAGATTACCTGAAACCAGAGGATTTGTTCCCGTTCGGTCTCCTAGTGCAAAACCATGGAAAGGTGTCATGGGATCTGTTGCTCACTCAAACACTGTTGTGTTAGTAGACAGCACCACACCCCAGCTAGGACGGTCTATCGAGAGCAGTACCTAGTACGCGTTCTTCCAATCGCAAAGGATCTCGGAATCCCGAGGAGGAAAGTGTGTGAGAGGAACTTGGGAGTCTCCATTCGCGGCAAATGCTCGCGTTAGCGAAATATACTCTCGATGTATGCCCTCAAATCGATTAGAAAACCCGTAAAAATAGATCACTTCCAACCTAGCGAGTTCAGCGGGTGTAGCGTGTATAACAGTTCAAATCACATACAAAAGGCGATGCAAGGATCGGAAAACCGCGACAAATCCGTTTTGAGTAGAAAGAGTCGGTTGAGCGCGCAAGGCCGGGACGACTAGTCAGCCTTGACAATCGAACGACACAAGTGCTCTGTTTGAAATCCCGAGCCTAAAAGGCCATGAGCCAAACGCCAACGCAGACACGCCTCTACCTCGACCCCTCTCTTCGGCTTGTGTGTGCGCGCTGCGTGTGTGTGACTCGCGCTTCTTCACAGTCACAGGCTGCACCGCCCTCATTCCACTTCGCCTCTCGCCACCCAACGCTCGACCCCCCGCGCTCGACGTACGAACCGCCCGCCTGCCCATGGTGCGCGTGCGACGTCCGCTGCTGGCGGCGCTCGCGCTAGTCGCCGCCGCAGCCGTCGCCTCGGCGCAGGACGCGGAGGCCGGCGTGGACGACAGCCTGCCGGCCCCCGTCGCGCGCCAGCTGCAGGTGGACGTGAACCTGGACCTGAGCGACGGCTCCCTGGGCGTCGGCGCGACCGTCTCGCCCCCGCGCACACCGACACCGACGCCCACGACGGTGGCGCCGACCCCGAAACCGACGACGCAGAAGCCGACACCCGAGCCGACGACGCAGGAGCCGACACCGGAGCCGACGACGCAGGAGCCGACGCCGGAGCCGACGCCGGAGCCGACGACGCAGAAGCCGACGCCAAAGCCCACGACGGCGCCGCCCGCGACGACCGAACCGCCGGTGACGTCGTCGCCCCCGCCGCCTGTGGAGCCAACGCCCGAGCCCACGGCGGAGCCCACGACAGCGCCACCCGCGACGACAGAGCCGCCGGTGTCGTCGTCGCCGCCCCCGCCTGTGCAGCCCACGACGGAACCACCGACCGCGGAACCCACGACGGAGCCGCCGGTTGTGACTGAAACGCCGACGGTGCTCCCGACGGTGCTCCCGACGGTGCTCCCGACGGTGCTCCCGACAGCCGCTCCGACCGCAGACCCGACATCGGTGCCTCCAGTTGATCCGACTACGGCGCCACCTGTCGACCCGACTCCGACTACGGCCCCGCCTGTCGACCCGACTCCGACTACGGCGCCGCCTGTCGACCCGACTCCAACCACCGCTCCACCTGTGGACCCGACTCCGACGCCAGCTCCGCCCGTGGATCCGACCCCGGTGTCGTCGTCGCCGCCTCCGCCGGTGGACCCAGTTTCGCCGTCGCCTTCGCCTTCGCCGGCACCAACGCCCACCCCGTCAAACCCGTCGTCTGGCAGTGGCAGCGGCATCGGGTCCCCTCCGCCGCCGCCGCAGCCGCCGTCGTCGGAATCGCCGGTTCCGACGACCGCGCCACCGGTGACGGTCGTGCCGGTGGTGATCCCGATCGAGACGAATGCGCCGTCGACCGGCTCGTCGTCGTCGAGCAAGGGGTCGGACGGCAAGAAGACCGACCCGCCGCTCGACTCGGGGAACGACCAGCGCGACGTCATCGTGTTTAACGCCACCGACAAGGCGAATAAACCGACGGTGGACCCGTTCGAGATCAAGGAGATCCGGACGGTGACGGAGCGTCCCGTGGTGCTCGACATTGAGAACACGCTCGCGATCACGGAGGCGCCGAAGAAGTACGTGCGTGGACAGGTGTCGGAGAGCGTGCTCGAGGGTGCCACGGGCGGCACCGCGAGCGGCTCGAGCGGCTCGGAGAACACTGCGTCCACGGCGGACTCTCCGAACGTCATCGGCGGCAGGAAGCAGTACATGCCGACGGACGCGGCGGCGGTGCTGTCCAAGACGAGCGCGTCGTTCCACGACTTCCTGCGCTACTCGGCGGTGGCGTTCGCGGGCATCTCGGTGGCGCTGCTGCTCTACTTCCACTTCGTGTCGCTGGACGCGGCGCTGTTCTGGACGAACCCGCTGTGGTCGCCCAACACGTGGGAGTTCCTGCTGTACGTGGGCTACCTGCAGCAGATGGCGTCGGTCTCGCAGCTCACGCTGCTCAAGACGCCTTACTTCCTCTGGGACTACTCAGACTCGTTCTCGTGGACCAACTTCCTGCTCAGCAGCGCGTCAAGCTCCTCGACCAGTCGTCGTCTGGAAACGATTGTGCTCGGAGGCATCGTGTCGTTCTCGGACCGCATCGGCGTGCTCGAGTCCAGAATCCTGTACAACGCGGTCGCGGGCTTCGGCGTGATCTTCGGCGTACTCTGCGTCGTCTTCCTCGTCGGCGCGGTACTCGCGAAGCGCAAGGCGGAGGAGCACTCGAGCGACGAGTTCTCGCGCAACGTGCACCGCCTGCGCAGCACGTCGATCCGCACGCTCGGGCTCTGCGTGCTCATCTGGTACTTCGCGCTCTTCCCGCTGAGCGTGTACGCGTCGTTCGAGATCTCGATGGAGATCTCGGCGTCGCGGGTCGAGAGCGCGCTCATCGTGGCGCTCATCGCGCTCGTGCTCGTGTGCTTCGGTGTGCTCGCGTACAGCGGCCGCGTGATCATGCACAAGAGCAAGGAGGAGCTGCAGCAGTTCGAGAACATGGCGACGTGGGGCTCGCTCTACGCCGAGTACACGTACCGCAGCCGCATGTTCTTCATCGTCGGCGCGGTCGTGCAGATCACGACGGGCATCATCGTCGGCACGATGGACGCAGATCCGACGCAGCTCATCGTGGTGATCGCGGTGCACGCGCTGTACCTCGCGGCGGTGTTCATGCTCAAGCCGTTCGCGGAGTCGCTCGTGCTCTACTTCACGTACGCGCTCGGGGCGATCAAGATCGTGAACTTCGGTCTGGCGTTCGCGTTCCTCAACTCGAACTCGATGTCGGCGGTGAGCCGCAACCACGTGGCGGACGCGTTCATCGGAATCAACACGATCGTGATCGTGGCATGGTTCGTGCGGCAGCTCGTGGTCTTTAGCACGTACATCCGTGTGTGGATGCAGCGCCACGAGCGCCAGGCGCAGCCGCCGCAGGACTCGACCGCCAAGTACGAGACGCGCACGACGTCGGACTCGGAGGTGTACGCGAGCATCTCGACCGCGCGCGCGGCGGGCGAGCCGTCGTCCGGCGCGTCAGACAGCAGCTCGGTCATGGGCCACGCGTCGTCGGGGTTGTCGTACGAGCAGCTGCAGGTGCACAACAACCGTCCGCTGGCGCGCGGCGACATGGAAGCCGCGCTGTGAGCTGGGCGGGCGGACGTAGCAGCAGATGTGAATCCGACCGTAGCCTTCTTCCGGTTTTGAATGGATGTGTGTGCGTTCTTCTCGTCGATCCGCACGCTTGACGCCTTCCGACGGACGCGGCGCTGTAAGGCTGGCTGGCTGGGGCGTCGGAGGCGAAGGACACAATGTCACTTTGGCATCAAATCGATGATCGGTTCTCAGGTCCGGTCAGTCTGCGCTTGGTGTTCGCAGATTCCAGCTGGTGTCCGGTTTCTGACTTGGTTTTCGTATGGCGTGAACTGACTGCTTTGGCTGAAAAACGACGGCAACGCCGCTGCTGGTGCCGCGCCATTCGCGTATTCGCCCCTTGCGTCGGTCGGTGATGACGAGCGACAGCATGCGGCGGCGGCGACGGCCGAGGCTCGCGCTGCTGCTACTGGCGGCGGCGGCAACGCTCTCGGTCGTCAGCGGCGCGCCGGACGATAGCCGGCTCCTGCAGACAGCAGCAGCAGCAGCTAGGGACGGCGACGGCGAAGACCACGACTTCTCGCTGCGTGTGGGCTCCGGCGACGGCACCGACGAGGACCACGACTTCTCGGTGCCGGACGTGGGGACGCGCGCGCCGGAGACCGGAGGCGACGCCGACAGCCCCGCGACGCCGAGCGCGAGCAGCGAGAGCTCCGACGACGAAGGCGAGAGCGGGTTGGAGCCGCCGATGACTACGACGCCGACTGCGATACCAAGCGAGGAGGATCCTGACGACGAGGGGTCGGAAGCGGAGGAGCCGACGGACATGCCGGTGCTTGAGCCGACGGAGAAGCCGACGACGGCGCCAGTGCCGAGAACGCCGATTGCCACGCAAGCTCCGACGACTACGACTCCGGTGACGACGCACGCTCCGACGCGGCGACCGATTACTCTTCCGACGGAGAAGCCGAGTAAGGAGCCGGCTCCGACCAGCTCGGCTCCGACCACCTCAGCACCGACAGCGAAACCAGCTCGCCCGATCACTCTGCCGACGGATCTGCCTTCGGAGCAGCCGTCCCCCGCGCCTGTGACGACGACCCCGCACGCGACGACCAAGACGCCGGATCTCTCTACCGACGCTCCGACGAGGAAACCGGTCGTTCCGATCACGCTGCCGACTGTGATCCCAGGGAAGACCCCGTCGCCTGCGCCAGAGTCCGTGACGCCCGTCGCTCCAGTGACGACAGATGCACCGACTCCGACGCGGAAGCCGGTCATTCCGATCACTCTCCCGACTGTTGTCCCGGCGAAGACTCCGTCACCAGAACCGGAACCAGCGACTCCGGACGCACCAGCTCCGACGCGGAAGCCGATCATCCCGATCGTGCTGCCAACGCTGATCCCGGTGAAGACCCCGTCGCCGACTCCCAAGTCCGCGACTCCTGGTGCTCCGACTATACCAGTAACGACGGATCCCCCAACGCGGAAGCCGATCATTCCGATCACTCGCCCGACGCTGATCCCAGTGAAGACACCAACTGTGTCTCCTTCGACCGGATCTGGCGGCGCAGACGATCCTGTGATCAAATCGCCCGCTTCGCCTCCACCGTCGGTCGCCCCCGGTGTGGTGCCAACGCCGCCTGGTTCAGTGCCGGGGAACGCGACAATTGCTCCTCCGCACACTCGGATCCCAATCGACTGGGATCTGATCAAGAACAACAACTCGACGAAGCGACCTGGTGCAGGCAGCGGTGACGGCGCTGGCACCGTGGTCGCCCCTACCTTGGGTCCGGCGAAGACCGTTCCGCCGGCGAACAGCCCCGCTCCTTCCAAGTCGAACACCACGATCACTACTTCCGCGCCGGTGCCAACGAAGACGCCGGCCCCGACGAAGAAGAACCAGACTGTGACGAAGCTTGAAGACAGCGAGGATAGTGAAGACGCTGGTACGGACACGAAGTCGACGTCGTTCAAGGTCAACGAGAAGACCACGGTGACCGTGACGGACGGTAGCAAGAAGCAGACGTACAAGAAGTACGACCGCAACACCATGGCGGAGCTCATGAAGGGAGACAAGAGCTCGCCCATCGCGACGGAGCACGAGGACCCGTCGGCGACCGACGACTCGACTGCCTTGATCTCCGGGAACGTCATCGGTGGCAGTAACCGCGAGAACCCGCCTCCCGGCGCCGACATCGAAGTGTCTGCGTTCGCTGCGCACGCTCAGGATGCGATCCGGTACTCCAGCTATGCGTTCTCACTCGTGTCGTTTGCGCTGCTGGTGGCGTTCCACCTGCTCGCGCTCAAGTCGCCTTTGTGGCTCATCGAGTCGGCGAGCGCTCGACGAACGAGCGAGTCATGGTTCATGCCGGCGACGTGGGAGCTCGTCGCAGTGATGACGTACTACCAGCACCTGGGCTCGATCTCGATGCTCGAGCTTACGAAGGCGCCGTACATCATTCTCGACTTCACGGACTCGTTCTCGTGGATGAACTTCCATGTCCACTCGATCGTGACGAGCACGACCCGGCGACTCGAGTTTATCATCTTGACGGGCATCGTGTCGTACTCGGACCGTCTCGGCATCGACGAAGGCACCCTGCTCGAGACGACGACGAAGTTCTTCGTGGTGCTCGTGGTGCTCGTGGCGGTGGTGTTCGGCGCGTTTGCCGGACTCCGAGTCTTTGGCTCTCGCAAGAACCGGGAGAGCGAAGCCGTGGGACATAGCGGCTCGAAGTGGACGGCGTGGAAGGACAGCTTCGCCGTGTGCATCCTCGGTGTTGGCGTCGCGATCTGGCTCATCGGCGTCTACCCGCTGATTACCGTGTCGACGTACGAGCTGACGATGCAAGTGCGGTACCAGATCAGCGGCAGCATCGTGCTGGCCATGATCAACATGTTCATCGTCGTCGTCGCCGGGCTCTGCTTCCTGTTCTACAAGGTGCGCTCGATCCGCGCGGCTGCGGCGTTCCAATACTACAACCACGGGATCTACGGCACGCTGTACGCGGACTCGAAGCAGAGCTTCCGCTACTTCTTCGTCGGTTTGGTGCTGTTCCAGGCGATCCTTGGCGTGCTCACGGGCGGGATCCAGGACGTGCCGGACCAGCTTGTGGCGCTGCTCGTGGCGCATGTCCTGTTCACGGCGGTGCTCGTCTACTTGGCGCCGTTCGTGGACAAGCGTGTGCAGATCCTCATCGTGCTGCTGAACGTGTTCCGGATCGTGAATCTGTCGATGTCGTTCGCGTTCCTCACCGTGAGCGAGCTGGAGACGTCTTCGCGCGCCGTCGTGGCGCACGGCTTTGTGGTCTTCAACTTCATCGTGGTGCTGCTGCTCTTTGTGCGCCACATCGGCATCTTTGTCGTCGCGCTGCGCAAGTGGACCCAGAACCAGAGCATCAGTGACGAGAAGCACTCGATGCTGGCGCCGGATGTGAATGCCGAGGCGGGTCAAGGCTTCGAGGCTGGTCCGCGCCTCTCGACGTCGATCGTGCGTGGCCCGAACAACTCGATGCACTGCTGATCTTGTGAAGTGTGGGAGAGAGGGAGGGAGGTGGCATCCTTCGCCGCCAGTGCCTTGCTCTCTCACCCGCTATCTCTACCTAGTCGTCAGGTCTCCAGCCTCCCGTCAGCCCCGAGTAGATGGATGGATGCATGGATGTAGTCGTTATCGTAAGCGGGGAACGAGTAATGCACATGCGGATGTGAGTGTTACGACGCGCCATCGCACTCACTCCTACTCCTACTCACGGTGCCTGCTTCGGCTGCTGGAGCTCCATCTTAGCGTTCGCGGCGTCGGCTCCATCGTATCGGTACACGGTCGCCGTTGCACCAGTGTGAGCACCGACAGCCATCGGAGGCATCGGAGGCATCGGAGGCATGGGTGGCATCGGAGCCATCGGAGGTGGCGGAGGCGGCGACTTGAAGCCGAAGAAGTGCTGCGCCTTCTCCATCAGCTCGCCCCAGCTGCGGATCTCCACGTAGTAGTCACCGCTGCCACCCGACGCCGACATTGAGCGGACGACGATCTTGTCGAACGCCTCCTCCTTCACCGGGATCGCGGTTGGCGCCTTCCAGCGCGCGGCGATCCGGTCGCTGACGCTCTGAGTCTCGTTGCGATACACCTGCTGCAGCCCGTGCTTCCAGCCGGTGCCAGACACCTTCCTCGGAGCAGGACCGACGAACCGGATGGAGCCCGAGCCCATCTTGGAGTACTTGATCGAGTCCGTCGCCTGGATAATCGTGTCGCCGCTGCCGACGACCGAGATCTTCACTTTCTTCGCGACGAGGTCGCCGGCGTCCACATCTCCCGACCCGGCGATCGAGATGTCGTGCGTCTTGCACTCCGCCATACGAGCCCCCACCATGACGTTGCCGGAACCCGCGATCGCGGTCTTCACCGACTGCGCCGCGAGCAGATCGTGTGCACCGACACGGATGTCGCCCGAGCCCGCGATCGCGCACTTGACTTGCGGCGTGTGGATCGCAGCGCTGAACACGCGCGCCTCGCCGGCACCCGCCATAGCAATGCCGATCTTCTCTCTGGCCACGAGCGTCTGCGTTGCGAGCTGGATATCCCCACTACCGGCGACCGCCACCTTGGCACTGCCCGTGTCGAGCTTGTTCGTGAACAGCTGCAGCGACCCAGAGGCCGAGAGCGAGAGGCTCGTCTTGTCGACGACTGTGAGGTTCGGCGCCGCGAAGTGGATGCTGCCGCTGCCGCTCAGCGAGAGGTTGAGCGAGTGCATGAGCGACTCGCCACTCGTCACGAAGACGTCGCCGTTGCCGCTCTGCTTGATCGAGACGTCGTCGTCGGGATTGTTGTTCACGAGCACGTTCTCCTCCACGACTGCGACGCCGGAGCCGGAACATGTGAGTTCCTTGACTTCAGCGGGCTGTGCCAGGAAGATCTCGACGAGGAGGTGACCGGAGCTCCCGACCGAGTGCTTCGTGGACACTTCGAGTCCGTGCGAGCCGCGCGGCACGACCTTCACGGCGTCCACGTGCGAGGCGACGTCGGAGGACACGCGGATGACGTTCTCGCGGCCGACTGCGTTGTAGCTCACGCGCGTGTAGCCCGGCACCGCGAGCACGAGCCTGTCGATCTTGGTCACGGCAGCGGCGGCGGACGCCTCGTCGCCGAGGCGGAATTGCTTCTCCACGCGCTGGTTCGGCGCGATCTTGAGCTCGCTCGGCGTGTCGTATGGCTCGCTCTCTCGAACTACGAACGCGGCGCCGAAGACCGCGGCGGCGGAACGAGGCTTGGTGGTGGCGCGGCTCACGAAGCGGAACATGACGACCGGTGACGGTTGTTTGCGGAGGTAGGCTTGGATGCTGTGTTCGCGCTGTGCGTGCTGCTTGGGTTGTTGGGGAATGACCAGGTCGGGTCGCGAGTGAGGGCCGGCGGTGGCGGCAGTGGGCGTATGACACACAGGACGTGGGGCACAGCGGCAGTGCCTTGGGAGTCATGACGCATCGACAAGGTGGATGCACACATGCGAGTGGATTCTCAGTGAACCCAGTTCGACCAGTTGACAAAATGACAAAATATGGCAGATTCCCGAGGTGACCGATGCGTCCGAGTCGCGCTGCGAAGGCGAGCAGAGTCGCTTGTTCTCTGCAGATAGGCTACTCGCATTAGCAAAGGGAAATCCCGTCGTGTTGCATAGCGAGACATCGATGCTGCTCGGCAACGACATGTAAGCACTGAACGGCGATGATGCTTGAGCTCGATGCCGTGACTTGCGGGTTTTGTCATTTACTGCTGGAATGATGTTGTCTTGAGAAACATTCCGAATTGAAGCGCGGACAGATTCGACTTTGATATACAAAACTCAAATACGAAATGCTTTCTTGAGAACAGGTTCATCGCGCAACACTGATCCTCTTGGCTCACCGAGAGGCTTCGACCCTGTCGGACGATTCTCGAGGACAACTCGTGCAAGCGAGTCACAAGCGTCATGAGGACTGTGTCGAAAATGAAGCGCGAGAAGGAACGCGCAGTGACTGCTGGTGATAAAGCTGCACACATCACTCACCGCCGTGCTAGGCAATATCGACACCTTGGCCAGTACCCGGCAGCACCGTCATCGGCAAGTGGAGAGTTGACCGTCAGCGCTCTCGCGATCGCATTCGAGCTCGGCTACTGCGAGTGCGGAAACAAGTGCTCCCGCCTCAGTCCCACTTTTGTCGTGCCATGTTCGAGCACTGTGGTCTGGGCGTCTTCGCGGACGTCATCGATTCGGTACCTGGGTCTCAATCCAGCAGCTCGCATCTGACACGCAACACGTTTGATATTCTAACAACGGAACACTCCTCTGGCCAGCGTCGCGATCGGCTGCGCAGCAAATCTGGTGCGTACGGTAGAGGCTACTGCGCCATCTTGACGATCGGCCGCGCCTCCGTCATGCTCTCCGACTGAAACGACAGATCGCTCTCGCGCGTCGGCGACTCCATCATCGTCACAAACACTTTCGAGCCGCGTCCGGAGACTCCCCCTTCCGATGGCTTCTGCTCTGAGGTGGCAGCAAAACGATCCGTTCCGTTCGCTGCGCCAGCAGATCGGGCGTCTCGCTCCATGGGGGTCTGGAACTCGACCATCTCCGGCAGCAGCGCATCGTCGTCTTCGTCATGGAACGCGTGGTGCGGGTACTGGTGCGAGAACTGGGTCGGCCAGTCGCTGTCCCGGTATGCACGGGGGTGCATCGGCGCCTTCTCCTTGTGCTGCGAGAGCGCGCTCAACGCGAGTGCGAACATGATCGCGTGGCGCGCGAACCAGGCGATGAGCACGACCGAGTTGAGCACGATGAACGCCGTGGCCGATCGCGACCGAACGCCACTCGAGGCGTTGGTGGAGTCGAGGAATGCGAACGCGATCGCGTAGTTTACGATCTTGACGACACCGAGCGCGAACGTGAAGAGTCCGACCGAGAGGCTCACGAAGCCCGCCTGGAAGAAGACGGCGACGAGGTACACTGCCTGCATCACCAGCAGCGCGACAATCAGTGCAGTCGCGGAGCCCGCTGCCGTCATCGACCCGATCAGCACGCCGCTGCCCAGCTGGACGAGTGCCACGACGACGAAGAAAAGGCGCCGCCGGTACGTGTACGCAGCGTACAGTGATCCCCACACCGCGAGGTTCTTCGTGTCCGCAAGCTCGCCGTCGCTCTTGCGATAGAGCTCACGCGCGGTCTGGAACAGTATGCCGAAGCACACGACCCCGAGCACCGTGATCGCAAGCACCAGCGAGCCAGCCGACACGGCACCGGACTCAATCTGCATCGCGATTTCGAACGTCGAGAAGAGGCCGAGCGGGTAGAGCGCGAAGAGCCAGATGAGCACGCAGAGTCCGAGGAAGCGCAGCGAGACGAAGCGCATACCGTACACGGTGCTGTTGCTCGGGTCGATCACCGAGTAGTTGTCGATCGCATCGAACTTGTCCACAGTCTTGCGTTTCGCCAGCAGCACGATCACGACGTACACGATGAAGAGCGCGCCGAAGACGAAGAGGAACGCCAGCGAGCAGAGGAACAGCAGGCTGTTCTCTTCCACGCCGATGCGATCTCCAAACGCCACGACGCCAGTGAGCACGACCGCCTCGAGGCGCCGAGACAGACTCGCCGCGCCGCTGTTCCGAATGAGGAAGAACGACCAGGAGAACGCGTCCGTGTAGTCCCAGAGGATGTAGGGAGTCCGCGGGAGGTCGAGCTGCGAGAGCGAGCCCATCTGCTGCAGGTATCCGAGGTACACGACGAACTCCCACGTGTTCGGAGCCCAGAGCAATCCCGCGCTGCGCTTGGACCAGTCCACACTCGGGTCGAGCGAGACGTAGTGGAAGAACAGAAGCAGCGCCACGGAGATGCCCGCGACCGTGCACGACGCGTACCGCACGGTATCGTGGAACGCCACCGCGTTCTTGGACATGGCGATAGCGTTGACGGGGTTGTCGCGCGTCCTGCCGCCGATCACGTTGTTCTCGCGCGTGGTCGTGCTCGTGGACGATGTTGTGGACGTCTCTCCGTCGCCGGTATCCCCGTCCCGCTTCTCTTTATCTGCGCTTGTGGCCGAGCTGGCGCCGTTGGTCGGCGACACGCTCGGTGTCGAGGCATCCTTGTCGCCGCGCACATACTTCTTGGCGTTGTCGTCCACGATCTGGATGTTAAAGATGATGTTGGGCTTGGGCGTCGATGTCGGCGCGTGCGTCGATTCTGAATCGTCTCTTGTGGTCGGAGTGGACGGCGCGGGTGAAGTCGTTGGCACCACGATCTCTGGGGGAGAACTGGTGGTTGGCTCCGGCACGATCGGCTCGAGAATCGGTTCGAAGGTCATTGGAGGCGAAGACGTCGCAGGCGGCGTCGGTGTCGGCTCCGTTGTCGTCGTTGGTGTCGGTGTTGGTGTCAGCGTTGGTGTCGGCGTTGGAGTCGGCGTCGGCGGTGGGGACAGCGAGGGCTGGACTGGAGCCACCGGATGCTCCGTCTCTGATCCCGGTGGTGGTGGCGGCGGAGGCGACGGTGACGGCGGTGCCACATCAGCGTCCGGAGTCAGCGACGGAGGCGGCGGGATGCTCGCAAGTCCGCCGTCCAGCGACAAGCTGCCGGCGCTGAGCCTGGCGTTCACATCGAGCAGCGTGCGGGCTTCCGACGACCGCTCGACCGGAGAGCGGTCGTCTCGTGCCACCGCGAAGCCCGCGTCGCCGGTCTCATCGACTGCTGCAGCCGTCGTCGGCGCGAACACAGCGGCCACCAGCAGCAGCCGCGCGAGCGACGCGCGCGTCATCTCGAGCTATCACCACCGAGCGCAGAGTTCGTCCGACGCAGCGCGTTGGGTTGTGAGGATGAAACGAGGCGCACCAGCAGCCGGTCGGGTTGCCAGGCAGTCTGTTGTGCCAGGAGCTCTGCAGTCCGTCAAGTGCCGATGCTCGCGCGCCGCAGGAGCCAACCTTATGGCGCAAATCGCCAGTGCGGGTGCGAAAATCGGCGGCGGCGCCAGCCAGCTGGGCTCTGAACGCCTTCGTCCGCGTCGTCGTTCCACGTCGCGGAGCTCACCGAGCACGCTCAGCAAGTGAGCGCTTGAGAACCGGGTGAAGAAGTGCTGGAGGTGCGTCGTCCGGAGACTGAGCGAGCGAGCGCTGATCTCCGGACAATCGCGCTGCTTCTTCGCGAGGTGGTGGTCGCGTTGTCAAGAACGACATGTAGAAAAAGTGTTGAAGCGGCAGGACGGATGGCATGGAGGTGGCATCTCGATTTTAGCGCCAACACCCCGACTTTCCGAACACCGCGAAGGAGCCAGTCGAATCAGCACGCTTCGGATTCCTCATCTCGATGAACTCGGACTGCTTTCAAGATCCGAAAGGTTACCATCGACAAGCAGCTGCCACCGCCGCTGCCGCTGTCGCCGCAGCAGCAACAACAGAGGACACACAACGCGCTAAACGCGAATCGAACTCTCAGCAGCTCTCGATGTCGCTTCAGATGTCTTCACGTTCGCTCAACTCTGGACTCGATCGCCATTCGCTTCGTGGCAGCGATTTGCAGTCACATTACAACTCGGCTCTCAAACTCAGGTGCCGATCAGCCTCGCTCTCTTTGAATCGATCTCTCTCGGATTTGGATGCGAAAGTATGTATATGTGTGTGCAAGCTCTCTGCCTGGTGTTTTGTAACGAGGCGCTCTACTCGTTGGTACCAACCTCGTCCGTGGCCGCGATATCCCGGAAGTGCACCTCAGGGGGCTTCTTCGTCGCGTTCGTCGTCGTTGTTGTGTCACTGGACGTCGGCGCCGACAGCACAGTGGATCCGTACTTCGACACACCGCTTGACGCGGATGATCGACGAGACATCACGGCATTCAGACGCACAACCTTCGGTGCGAGCATGAAGAGCATCACAAGCAACGTGCTGAGCAGCAGCGTGATCGAGAGGAAGGCGTAGAACGGCTCGGCGGCGAGATCCACGAGGTACGTCAGCGGCAGGACCACGAGACTGCCCATGAGCACGACGAGTGAGGACGCGAAGATCCACATGGACTCCTGGAAGTCACCCGATACGTTGCGCACGAGGAAGGAGATGTAAAGCCCCATGAAGAGCAGGATCGCCTTCCAGAAGATGAGCAGTGCGCTGAAGATGAAGCTTGAGGACGCACAGTAGATCTGGTCGATCTCGCCGCGGAACTCGAGCGCCGGCTTGGTGGTCGTGGTCGGCGCCGGGAAGTCAACCGCGAACCACACTGTGATGATCAGGACGTCGACGGCGAAGAAGACGAAGAAGAACTTGAGCATCATGAAGAGCGAGACCTTGATGCGCTTCATGGCGCTCTTCATGAAGACGCGGTAGACGCGCAGGGACTTGACGAAGAGCGCACTGAAGATCGTGGTGAAGCCTGTCGAGATTGAGACGGGTCGCACGCCGCAGAGGACATTCGACGGCTTGCCAGCGTACACGACCGCGGCGATGCAGATGAACACGCCTCCCAGCAGCATCAACTCGAGCAACTCGTACTGCGACCGCTTGATGATCGGCGTCTCGCGATGCCGGAACACGAACGCCATCATCGCTACCAAGAGGAGCGCGACGATGATCGCGATGACCAAGATCGTCGAGAACAATGGCGAGCTCGTCGGCATGTACTCGCAATTGACGAGAACGGACGGCGGTAGCGACACGCCATCTCTGCACTCGGCGGACTTGAGCGGGTTGCTCGCGTTCACGATGAGCCAGAAGAACGTGACGTGGCGTTTGGCACTCGAGTCGCACTCCGAGATGCTGTAGTGGTAGAACGAGGAGTCACAGACTGGCTTCACTGAGATCCAATCGATCCACCGCCGCTCGTCCTCGAGGATCCATTCGCACGATCGACTCGTGACGATCGGGGGAGGTAGCGCGGAGAACCCGCCGTCGCACACGAACGGCTTGGACGCGTTGCGTGGGTTTGGCTCTTTCCAGTTGAACTCGATCGAGCGTGTGAGACTGCCGTTCTCGCATCCTCCCACCTTGTACTCCATATGTGTGTCTAGCGAACAGAGCGGCGAGTGATCGAGCCAGAGCTTCCAGACGTCGTAGTTGGCTTTGATCCAGTTGCACGAGGCGCGGAACTCCGGAGCACGCTCGTTTGGGTCTTGAGCCGCATCTAGATAGAACCGGACGATGGCATTCTCGTTGAGGTCAGAGAGAGTGAACTTGGACACGAGTAGCTGCAGCGGCAAGGTGTTCCGGACCACGTTCGACGCATACTTGGAGATCTTGGTCGCCGGGAAGTCCACTGCGACAGGGTTGTCGGTCTTCTGTCCGTACCCGTGCTCGCCGAACGTGCCGGTGGCTTTGACGACACTCTCAGGCGCGGCGAATGGGAGGAAGACTCGCTGAAAGAGAGCCGAGTAGCGCAGCAGGAACACGTCAGGAAGGTAGTGATAGAAGAGCACGGGCTGCCCGTTCTTCTGCGCGTCGAGCGCGTACTGCTCGAGCGCATCGTAGCCGATAAAGCAAAAGTACGTCGGTACGTTGAGGTTCGAGAGTGCCGCCTGGACGTATCCTGTGTCGTAGTAATCGTACATCATGATCACGACCATGCACTTGCCGCCTTGAGCCTCGCGCTGTGTGCACGCGAATGATTTGGAGCATCCGTCCTTACACCCGAGAGTCCCGTCCGCACAAGCGATCTCTTTGATCGGGTAGTACGCGCTGTTGCTCGTGAACTTGTCGTAGCCGAGTGCGCTGATGAGCGCGTCATTCTTCACGTAGTCCTTCCAAAAGTCTGCGAAGAACGTTGGCGAGTAGACCGAGCTGTCGACGCCCTTGGCAACAAAGTCGACGGTCGTGTACAGTCCCGAGTAGCCAAAGTAGCCCATCGCGCCGGCAACGTATGACTCGTTCGCGTACACTGCGAGCTTGCGCTCGCGCGCCGGGTTGGCCCAGATCTCGAGGTTGAGATGCGTGGGAGTGCACTTGCCGGAGCGCACAGAAGACATGCGCTCCGTAGCTTGGTTCGTGCCACCCACTGAGTAGTACGAGATCTGGTAGCCGTACTGTGCGTGCGTGCGTGGAAGAGCGAGTTAGTTAGATGCAGCAACCTCAAGATGTCCGTGCACACACTGTTCACTCACGATTTCCGTGGCGAGGATCGAGAACAGGAGTGAGTTCGTTGTGTGCGTGACTCCACCGTTCAGCTCCAAGACAAGCGACCCGTTCACGAAGCCCTTCTTGAGCACTTTGTTGTTCTCGTCGACTTGCACGCCGACGCCAAAGATGGCGGTGCCACTCGGGAGGCAGCTGTCGGAGTAGGCGTTTGGGTCGCTGGTCCGCGGATCTTCCACCTGTTCGCGCCGGCATCCAACAAGATCACACCCGAGTCGCTCTGGATTGAGTGTGCGGTATACACTCTGTACATTGAGAGTTCACAGCAACGTACGCGGAAGCGTGGGTACTGGAGCGCAGGCTGGAGAAATGGATGCACCAGGCGACCGAGCGTGTCGCGGTCGTGGCGTGATACGCCCAACTTCACCTCCATGGCGGCAACCCACGCCTCATCGAGACACGTGCCGAGGAAGTGACCCGGCGCGAGCGCAGTCTGAGAAAGCGTAGGCAGACGTCATCATTCGTCCAGCCCGAGACAAGCAGCGCCGTGTGTGCGTTTGAAATCGGACGAGCGTACCACCAGTGTCCCGAGCAGTACGACCGTCCAGAGCGCGATCGCTGCCGGCTGTGTTCTCTGCCAACGCAGAGGCGGCATCGCGTCGATGAGCGCGCGATGCTTGAGAGCTGAGCGACGCTGGCGCTGCTGCTACACACGGCGACTGAGGCTACGGCGACGGCGTGTCCGACGTGTGGTAATTTTTATGAGCGCTGAAACGAGAACTTGGTGTCGGTTTCGTATTCAGTGTCGGTGTCGTATTCAGTGTCGGTGTCGGTGTCGGTGTAGGTGT
>JAASFS010000498.1:0-16951 GCA_023333865.1 Globisporangium perplexum | reverse complement strand
CTCCCAGTCCGAAATCGAGAGGAGAAACCGGTCGTCGTACACGACGTAGCCGAGGCGCACGAGCTCGTAGCTGTTGAGCGCCATCCGGTTGCTCAGTGCGTGGCTACCGCCATCGTGGAACTCGTACACGGCAGACCTGCCAAGGCCAGTGCACCAAGCAGAACCGTGTGCTATTCTCGTGTCTGTCGATCACAGGTCTGCACTCAGCAGAGCACGATGACAACCTGAAGCACCAGCTGTGGTAGATGTGATGACAGTGCCGCCACCACCAGGGCAACACCAACCGCGCGGCGCCCCGGAAGCCGACGGAGATGAAGACGCTCTCGTGCGTGCCCCGCTACTACCGGTCTCCGGTTACCTGTCCTGATGAGGTCGTCACTCGCTAATGCTTCTGTCGTCACATTCACCAGGAGAATGCAGTCTGGCACGAGAAACACGGCACCGGCGCGACCCAAGACAAAGACATCAGGTCCTCTGCGATCGATGGCTTGCTCTGCTGCATGCGAAGCCGGTGTCTCCGAGGCACCTGCGTCGTTTTCCCGTGCCTGCTCTTCCTGCTTGTGAGCTGGTCGATCCCAGCATCCAAGGCAACTCTGCGGCAAGTCTTTATCCTCATCGCAGCGATCCCAGCGGGCATCTACGTGCTCTGCGGTCTCCTGCTACTCTGTCTGGTCTGCACACGCCAGATCCAGACCGACTCGGAGAATGCGCAGCAGGCGCATCAGTACCTGGCGAGCCGAGCACGGATGAGCAAGATCGCGGTGACCTCCGGTGATCGATCCATGAGCGCCATCCCCGGACGCTTCGCGATGTTCGTCGCCGCCGCGAAGGATGGTAACACGTTCAACTTCCAGTGGTGTCTCGACAACCAGCAGGAGCCCGACCAGGTGGACCATCTCGGCCGCAGCGCGCTGCACTGGGCAGCGCTCTCGGGCACGGACGAGATCGTGGCGCTCCTGCTGCGCAACGGCGCGTCGATCGACCTGCCCGACAAACTCGAGGGGCTCACACCGCTGCACTACGCGGCGTTCTACGGGCACGTCAAAGTCACGCGGCTGCTCGTGAATGCCGGCGCGAGCCTCACGGCGCAAGACAACCGCAAGATGAACCCGCTGCAGGCGGCCGAGATGGCGAGTCTCAAGCTGCTGAGCGTACAGCCGTCGCATCAGATGATCATCAAGTTCCTGCGCATCGCTATGAAGAGCGACGTCACGCCGCCGCTCGAGCACATCACAGGGCTCACGGTCACGAACCTCGTCGAACGGCAGATCAAGGCGCTCCCGCAGGTGAAGTAGCGAGATGCTTGAACTCTATTGTACTTGGTGCGAACGACGGAGAGCTGCCGCCTAGGATACACGCGCTGTGCACGTACGCTGCTCGGCTACGCTCACTACACGCGGACGGACCCGCCGCCCTGAAGCCCGGGGATGTACGCGCCGTCGCTCTGCATCGCCTCCATGCTGCCGAACGACGTGATCTGCCGCATCGCATGCATCGTGTATCAGCGCTCGTCGCCCACTTCTCAGCGGCAGCGGCGATGGAGGACACACGCACCTCGAAGTCGTACATAGCATTGGGGATGTGCTCAATCGACTGCACCGCGGAGAGCACCTGGAGCAGCGCGTTCTGCAGCGCGCGCTCGGCGTTCGCCTCCAGCGACTCCTTGTCTGTTGCGCGAATCCGACGCGGTCAGCTCCGCACCCACCAGTAGCACGTGGCCGCCAAGACGCAACGCACCGTAGGCGGACGCCGGCGCGACGACCGTGACGGGGATGACCCACTTCTCAAAGAGCACCTTCTCCTCGTTCGACATGAGCCCGAAGAGCGCCTTCTTCACCTTGCGCTGGAAGAACGTGACCACGAGGCAGCCGGAGGCCGAGCCGCCACTCGGGATGCCGAGCGCCCCGGAGTCGCGCCTCATGCTGCCGCCACCGCCGTACTGCTGCTGCTGCTGGAAGTAGCCGCTCGCGACGGGCGGCTGGCCATACGGCGCCGGAGGACCCATGGCCGCGGTCGCGGCGATACTCTCCTCAAAGCTGCGCACTGCCATCTCCACCTTGCGGCTCACGTCACCTACGGCGCAGAGCGGGTACGTGACGCTCGGGAACGCGTGGCACGTAGCCTCACTCGGTCGGACGGGGCCGGGTGCGCGCGCGAAGAGGATCGTGTGCAGCAGGCTCGTGACGGCGTCGCCCGCGTCCGCTGGCGTCACGCAGAGCTCGCCCAGCGCGTGCTCCTTCCAGCTCGACGGTCCGTCGCCGTCTACGCTGCCGCCGCCGCCGCCGGACGCCGCCATGGCGCCGTGCGAGTTCACGACGGCGCTCCCGAGGTTCGCGCTCAGGTTGAGCATCTCGTTTTCTGATGCGAGAATCCGTGAGCGAATAGTTTATAGAGAAAAAAAGCAGGGAGATCAACCCATGCCACAACTTCTGACCGCTACGGTACGTGGTTTGGCCGCATAAGTTTTGACCAAAAATCAGGACGAGCAGCCAACAGCCACCACAACCTGAACAGCGTGCATCCGCGGATGTCCACTCCTGCTTCCGCTGCTGCCAGCGGCGGCGGAGGCGACGACGACAGCAACGGCGGCGACGCGGCGAGGTTTGTTCGGCTCGCTCTGCCGCTTTGCAGCTGTCAGATTGGCCATCGCTGACGAACTCGTGGCGCACCAGCACCAGCAGCTCGATTGTCGAGGCGCCAACTCCGCCGCATCGCAAGCGCGGCCGCCGACCCGCTGTCGACGCCGCCAAGGAGCAGCTCATACAAGATGTCATGCAGCGACGCGGCACCACGAACGCGCGCATCATCCAGGACGAGCTCGTGCGCGCACATAGCGTGCAACTCTCGTACGAAGCGGTCCGCAAGCGCGTGAGGCAGCTCAGTCTGCAGACGGAGAACGCCA
This sequence comes from Globisporangium perplexum, assembly GCA_023333865.1. Lineage (NCBI taxonomy): Eukaryota > Oomycota > Peronosporomycetes > Pythiales > Pythiaceae > Globisporangium > Globisporangium perplexum. The sequence goes on along the minus strand of JAASFS010000498.1, from coordinate 14,049 downwards.
GTGTTCACAGCGCGCCTGCGCGTGCAGTTGAGGCGCAGATAGACACCGCGGCGCAGAAGAAGACCCGGACGACGAGTGGCCACGCTGACACCACAAGACGCACGTCGCAATCGGACACTTCACACACACACCTCCGCATCGCGCGCGACTTGGACATGCTTGCTGAGACTGTGCGCACGATCGTCCGCAGTGTGCAAGACCAAGGAGAGAGCGGGGCGGGAGCAAGTGCGCGTGACGGAGACCCGAGGGAGACTGGTGATGACAGCGCTTTGGTCACCACTGGCAGCGTTGGTGGTGCGGACAGCGGCGTCACTCAGGGCAGTGCATCGGCGTCGGCAGCTGACGAGAAGACGAGCAAACGTGCGGTTGACGCGCCGCCCTCCTCTGCAGCCTCGAGCTTGAGCGCGGACGAAGAGGAGCCAGCAGCATCGCCGCTTACGACGCGGAGGAGAAAGTATGGCGAGTACACGACGGAGCAGCGGGAGACGTGCGTCCGCAAGCACGAGCAGGAGGGGCTCACGTACGCGACGATCTCACGGCAGCTCGGCATCCCGCACGACACAGTGCGAGCGATCGTGCGCAAGGCGAAGAAGACAGGGAGCGTGCACTCGGCTCCGCGCAGCGGACGACCCCGCAAGACGAACGACATCGTCGACAAGGTGATCATCCAGGCAGTGAAGTCGAACCACCGCTGCACCGCGAAGATGATCCAGGAAGACCTCCTGAACGTCTTCAACGTGAAGGTGTCGTGCGAGACCGTGCGGCGCCGTGTCAAAGCCAACATGAAGAGCCGCCTGGTGTCCTCGCACGAGACACTCGACGAGACGCGACAGCAGCTCCCTTTGCTCGCACATCCCCCGCTTCCTGCTTCCTCTGCGTCTCGCGCACTACCCGCCCCTCCTGCTTCGCTTTCACCTCCACGTCCGCTGGTGACGACGAGCATGGAGACGTTCTTCTCTCCAAGCACACTTCCACCAGCATTCGCACCGGCATCGTCAGGCTACAGCGCACAGGTCGGCAGCGCTCCGACCGCCCTGACGCCACTTTCAGCTCAAGACTTCCGCCAGGTCGCGCAAAGCAACGCGTTCGCATCTCACGGTGCGATCCACAGCATTCTCAACTTCCACGAGATCCCGACATCCGAGCACGAGCAAAGCACCGTCAACGCCGCCAGTAACGACGCCAGTCGCGGTGGTGCTGAGAGGCCAACTGAAGCGGCCGCGCACCAACACGGCGACACCGAGGTGGCGCACGGCACCAGCAGCAACGCGCGGAAGAAGCGGAACGACTACAGCGTCGAGGTGCGCGAGCAGTGCGTGACGATGCATGGCCAGGGGCACGGGTATCGCCGCATCGGGTTGGAGCTGTCGATGCCACACACAACTGTGCGCGCGATCGTCGAGAAAGCGCAGCGTACGGGCACAGTGCTCCCAGCAGCGCGCAGTGGTCGCCCGCGCAAGACGGACGAGATCGTCGATCGCGTGATTCTTCAGGTCGTGCGAAGCAACGAGAAGTGCTCTGCGCGCATGATCCAGGAGGAGCTCGAGACCGCGTACGGCGTGAAGGTGTCATGCGAGACAATTCGGCGGCGAGTGAAAGCTCACAGCCAACAGCGTCACGGTGGGGATCCAGAGAGCCCCGTCGCCGCTACCGCCACCGCTACCGGTATCAACGACGCGATCGAAGCGTCCCCAAGTGTGGGGTTCGACGTTGGTGGCGCTGACAGTCCTGCTGCTGAAAGATACCCGACCAGTGCGATAGAAGCACTGGCCGCTCCAGCACTCGACGCGAGAGTTGTTGGTTCGCACACGCGAGCGCGGTCCTTCCAGGAGCAGCTTGCCTCTGACTACTGAGCAACTTAATTCGTCGGCATCCGTATCCATGCACAGCACACTCTTGCTTCTTTGTTTTACCTCTATATATGATATGGATACACATGCCGACTTGCTATTTCGAGGAGGAAACCACATTTGTGTGCTGCCCTCTACCACACCTCCATTCACTCTATCAGAGCATGCAGATCACCGCTGATGCGGCGGTGGTTGGCGATGCCACTGCCGCTGTCACGAGCACCAGCGCCAGTTTCCTCGACCGCTCAGCCACCACGGTGACCGAGGTGCTGGCGCTCGTCGTGCACGATGTCGACGCGCTCATCCCTGCCGAGCGGAGCCTGGTCTTCGTATACGACAAGAGTGCTAACCTGCTCAAGCCCCAGCTCGTGTTCGATCGGACCGTTGAAATCGTCGTCAACGCCAGTGGCAATGGTAGTGCTACCCCAGCAGCGACTACCGCAGCAGTCTTCAGCACCAGCAACTCGAGTACGAGCTCCAGTAGCAGCAGCACTACGTCGATACACCAGGGGTTCCCGCCAGTCGTGGGCATGGTCAGCGCCTGCTTCTTGCACAAGCGCTGTCTTCGGATGCAAGAGCCTCACCCGGTACGTTGCCAGCTGCAATCGCACACTTGACTCTTCCAGCTCAGCTCATCTCTATCCCTATTGTTACGCACAGCACCGCGCCTTCCATCGCGACTACGACGCACCGAAAGACATGGAGGTGGACGCGATTTTGTGTGCGCCGATCATCCTGCACCACCGCGCGATCGGAGTCATCCAGGTTGGTCGCTTGTCTGTCTTCTCGTTCGCCGGTGCGCCGGCTGACGAGATGCGAACATCTCCAGCTCATCAACCGGATCGACAGCGACGGGGAGGAGTTGGACACCCACGAGGACGTACCGAAAGTTAGGTCTGGGAGCGCGATAGGCTCTAGGAGCACCAGTATCAACACCCAACCTAACCCACACCACGACGACGAGCGAGAGATCAAGCTCCGAAGACACAAGACAGTGAAGACGCACGCGCCAGTCGGCTTCTCACCCAAGGACGAGCAGAAACTCATCCAGTTCGCCAGCCACGTAGCGGTACGCCTGTGTCTGGGCTCCTGAATTTGGCGGTGGTGGCTGATGACGATCCCCACGCGATCTCACTGTGTGGTTTGCTCTCTAGCAACTCGTCGAGACGAAGCTCAAGCAGATCATAACTGAGAGCGGGACGCAGGCGGTACTCCGAGAAGAGCATGCGAGGAGCGCGCTGGAACTACTCAACCTGATGAACGACAAGCTCGACTACCAGAGCAATCCCGATGTGCGCAACCTTGCGCCGATGTCGATCCGCCAGAAGGTGGAGGTGGCCGAGAAGTACGAGCAATTGCTCGAGTTCGCGCTTCCAGACCAACCTCCTGACCACCACGAAGTGCTACCAAGCCATCCCTCACCTGTGTCGGAGATCGACCCGCTGCTCGTGACGACCGCGATCATGAAGGTGCAAGCCATGGTCCGCGGCCGTCGCGCGCGTCGTGCGGAGCGATTTACTGAGACGCTCCACCAGTTCCGACTTCAGAAGCAGCGTATCCGGTCTGTGATCATCATCCAGCGTCTTGCAAGGGGATCGATCGTTCGGCGCCGCGTTCGCAGGCAGAAGCGAGCTGCAGGGCTGCTCTCGCGCGCTTTCAACAAGTTCAAGTTCCGATCCAAGTTGGAGGTTCACCTGGAGCTCAAGTCTGCCGCGCGCAACGCGACAGCAGTAGCAGCAACGACCGCGGGAGCTCCCGCTACAGCAATCGTTACCGATGCCGCTCCCCCCAAATTGCTTTCCCCCAAACGTCCGGAAGTCGTAGTGCGAGACATCGAGAGACTTCGTGGCGGCCTCAGGAGCGTGGCAGCGATCCAAAAGCGCTTCCGGAACCAGCGCACAAGCAAGCCCGCCGCTATCTACGCGCCGACACGCAAAGCGGAGGCGCATCAAACTGCTCGAAGAGGAGCTTCGTGCAAGAACTGCAGAGAAGCGGTCGAGCGCGAGGCGCGCACACCCACACTTGTTTGTTTGGTACGCTCGAGCTACCCGACGAGCCTTGTCTCCTGTCTGTGAGTGGAAGCGGAGGTAACCTAACGTTCACCTCGCGCACTTCACAGCAGATAGCGTCTACGCACAAGGAGAACGAGCAACGCGCCGCGACAGCTACGAGCGACGAGGAGGTAGGCGACCGAGATCAGCCGCAGCGTCACACCACGGCGGACAGAGAACTAGGTGAGATGTACTTGTACAGGCTCCCCGAACGCGCCGCAGCTGCAGCGTATCTGCAGCACAAACGCAGTACTGCCACTCGCAGTACGCTGGAGCAGGAGTTCGACCGAACCCGAAGCCACTATCGCCACGAACGACACCCAAGTGCATGGGAGAGTGACACTAGCGAGACGGAGCAAGCTTCTCGACGGCGAGAGAACAACTTCGATCTTGGAGTCGAAAGTCGGCGCCTTGCAGCGACGTCCGAGACCATACCACCGCCGACACGGAGAACTCACACCGAGCCAGCTCCACCGATGCCGATTGCTGCAGTACAGCAACCTGTATCAAGGGGGCTTCCTGGTGTCGCATTTCAACGAAGCAAGTCGGAACGTCCGCAAGGTGTCAAGTCGCCCGCGGTGCTCCACTGCCCAAAGTATGCAGCAACAGCGGTCTCCGACAGCCATTCGACTCTGTCTAGCAACACTCGTGGAGTTGCTGCTGCAGCAAGCTCACAGATTCACAAGGACCCGAAGGAACTTCACAACCACAGGAATGGGTCGCAGAACGAACTTCGAGCCACGAACGAGTTCCGCAGGCGAGCACTGTTCACGACGCTGGGGATCCGCCCGAGAGGTTTCGAGTGGTATTGCTCGTCGCTCCCGCCGTTGTCTCCCGCGCTCCCCGCGCTGCAGTGCTGTCTGCTGCCAGAGACACCGTCCGCGAGAGAGACTCGTGGAAAGTCGACGGAGCTCTGCACGTCGATTTACCGGCTGCACCGAACTCTCATAGATCCGAGGCTTCAAGCGTCGAGGTGATCCTGCCAGATCCAGCTGAGGAATGGCGGAACGGTGGCAGCTCGCCCTGTTTTTCAGTGTACCTCGGACGCCTTGTACATGCGCGCGCTCGATTTGCCGTGCTCCTCGTTCCAGTGGTGTCTTCGCACAGGGCGGCGTGCCGCCGCCCAGAGTAGCAACATGCAAGTCCAGCGCGATCGCACTACCCAGCTCGCAATGAATTGAGCAGCGAGTGAAGATGGCGAGATCCCCTTCCACCACCAGAACGAAGCAGTTTGGAGTCGCGTTCTGGTGTCCACCGCGCCTGCCTGGGCCGAGCTGGATCGAGCTGAATCGAGCTGGATTGAGCTGGACCGAGCTGGGCCGAAGCGGGGGCGATACTGAGCACGAACGCTGCTGCGTCTGCGCAGCGTTTGCCATGCTCCTCGCTCAAGCGCGTGTTGCTTGAGGTTCGTGCTGGTTGAGCCTTTTGTGATGTTTCAACACGAAGGCAGACATTCTTGCATGTGGTGGTGCTTGGGTGGATACATTCATGGATACATCCGTTCAAGGCGACCAAATGGGCAAATGTGCTGCGAGAAAGTGCAAACAGCCCCCTTCCAAGGTGTCAAAAATGCCCTACTGAAGCAATGCTGCATTTGTTCTCTCTGAAGGGAGTACCAAAAGCCCATTTGAAGCATTCTGGTTGGAATAGGCGATTTGACAATGCATGTTCGAAAACCGTACGTTTTGTGGTTCGATTAAGCCGCGGGCACCGATACTGAAAAGAGACAAGCGGGCTGTCCACGCTTGACGCATTGGACATACCTTCACGGCCTCCTCGCCAGGATAAGCTTACTACTGTAGCAGTAGTATTGTTTGTCGTTTCGATCGCGTTGGCGCGCGCGCATTTGTGATGACCCGGTTTGGATCGATGTTCTATGTGGACCACACGTCGGCAGAAGCGACATGTCAATCGCCGTCAAAATTCAACCGGCTGCCCTTTCTGCCCGGCTCTCTTGATTCCTTTGTGAAATTGTGTCGATTTTGGGAAAGCTCGGTTTGTGGACCTCGTGTAATTGTGTTTGTGTGTGTGTGTTTGTGTGTGTGTTTGTGTGTGTGTTTGTGCATGGCGCGTCGGAGACTGAAAACTGGAGTGCATGCGAGGTTTCTAAAGCAAGCTCGTGTAGGTCTGATCAAGCGTGTCGGCTGCTGCTGTCTCGAATCGTCTCTCTTTGTATCGCTGTTCCCTGCGGTGTTGTATTTCAATGGTGGCCACATTTGACAATGGACTTACATTCACAGTGCCCTCTAATTTTGCAGAACAGGAGAATGATGGGTATTTTTTGGATGCAGAAGAGGGTGTAAATCGCTAATGTATATCTAATAGAGGGTTCAAATAGTCGTTCTGTACTTGTCCACGTAGCATCGAATCGCCTTTTCTGAAAAGCAGGTTTGTCTTGAGATCTGTATCCAGATCGACCGTGAACAAATACCTGATACACAAATAGCAGGCACTATCCACGCTTATATTCCGACAAGGCGGCTTTCTGCATCCCAAATTGTGGACCTCTCGCCTCCCTCCCTGTACGACTCAAATATACATTACTCTATACTAGATTCCGCTCCCCCTCTCACTTGATCAAAGTATGCGCTCGCCACACAACCGTGCGCCGCTGCCTCTGCCTGCTCTGTAGCTGCTGCGTGTGCGTGGCCGACGAGCTCCCACTCGCTCTTCGTCCCTCCGCTCGCCAGGCTACGCGCTCGATCCTCTCGCTCACGATGGCGTCGCACATCATGGACGCGCGCATGATGAACTCGATGCGCGGCAGCAGCAGCAGCGCCGCCGCCGCCGCCTCTTCCTCCTCCGGCGCCAGCTTCCTGGGCGGCGGCGGCGACGGCGCGCCGGGCTCCTCCGGCGCGAGCTTCAGCCGCCCGATGCGCATCGCCAGTCGGCGCAAGTCGTCCATCAGCAGCAGCACCGGCAGCTCCGCCACGGCGGGCAGCAGCTCCGCCGCTGGCGCGTCGCCCGGCTCCTTCACGGCGGCCGCCTCGTCGCTGCTCTCGCGCTCGCTGTCGACGCGGCGGCCGTCGCTCTCGCGCTCGTCGTCCGCGCAGACCAACACGCACGCAGCTGCAGCAGCTGCGGCCACGGCGACCGCCAGCAGCGGCAACGCGCCGGCCAAGAGCCGCAAGAAGAACGCGTCGCTACAGACGCCGAACCTCATCGACCTCAAGACCATTTCGGCCGAGGAGGTCGAGTGGGAGGGCTACCTCTACAAGCAGCGCAAGATCGTGAAGAACTGGACGCCGCGCTACATCACGCTGCAGAATCGCACGATCACGGTCTACAAGTCCAAGGTGCAGGCGCTCGGTAAGGAACAGCACCGCGGCAAGTGGGTCATCAAGCAGATCCTGAGCTCGCTGCCGAGCGCGGGCTTCGGCGGCTCGAAGCTCCAGCCGGATGTGCTCGGCTTCAGCTTCCTCGCCACGAACGGCAACCTCATCCACTTCATCGCCACGTCCGTGATCGGCAAGGCCGTGTGGATGCACATGATGCAGCTGAGCCTGCACCGCGCGACTGCCGAGCCCTCGGCGCTGCTGCAGATGTCCAAGCCCCGGGAGCTCTTCAAGGCGCGCTCGAACGACGACATCCTGTCGCTCGAGTCGAGCATCAGCAAGCACTTCGCCGACAAGTTCTACGCCGAGCTGCTCCAGCTGCTGAGCGCCACCAAGGCCGAGTATGTCACCGAGCGCCTCCCGGGCTTCCTGCGCCAGCTCAGCAAGGACGTCGAGCTGCTCTTCGACCTCGAGTCGGCCGAGACGAACCAGCCGTCGTGCGTCTTCAAGGGCATCTACCACGGCCGCGAGGGGCTCGTGCACTTCTGCGCGCTCTACGCGAGCAAGTACCTGCTCGTGACCGACGTGAACGAGGAGCCGGCGCACCGTGCGGACGACGACGAGCACCACAGCTACACGTGGGCCCAGCCCAAGCTCGTGAACACCGTGTCGGGCTCCACGACCCCCGGGCGGCTCGCGCTGCAGCTCACGTTCACGCCCGCGCGGCGCGTGTCGCGCATCGTGCTGTCGTTCCGGCAGCGCAGCGCCTCGACGCCGTCGTCGTCGCTGAGCCGCAGCAGCAGCGCGCGCCGCGTGACGTCGAACCCGATGGTGCTGGCCGAGCACGCGATCTGCTTCCACCAGTGCCACCTCTCGAAGCGGTCGCTGGCGCTGTCGTTCTCGGACTTCGACGTCGTGGGCGTGCTTGGGCAGGGCGGCTTCGGCACGGTCGTGCTTGTGAAGCGCCACCTGAGCCAGGACGAGTACTTCGCGATCAAGATCATCGACAAGCACTCCGGCGCCGAGAGCGCACTGAAGGAGCGCCGCATCCTCTCGGGCGTGCGCCACCCGTTCATGGCGTGCCTGCGCTTCGCGTTCCAGACGCCGACGAAGCTTTACCTCGGGCTCGACTACTACAAGGGCGGGAACCTGTACCTGCACATGCACTCGAGCGCCACGGACCCGAACATCAGCACGAGCAGCGGGCGGCGGTTCACCGTCGAGCGCGCGCGCTTCTACGCTGCGGAGCTCGCGATCGCGCTCTCGTACCTGCACGCGCACGGCATCATCTACCGCGACCTCAAGCCAGATAACATCATGCTCGACAAGACGGGCCACATCCGCCTCGTGGACTTCGGCATCTCGAAGCAGCTCACGCTCGCAGGCTCGGGCGGCGCCGGGCAGTTCGCGCCGACGGGCACGCTCGCGGGCTCGCCCGCGTACATCGCGCCGGAGCAGCTGCTGACGCAGAAGCCGCAGTACGGCATGGAGGCGGACTGGTGGAGCTACGGCGTGCTGCTGTACGAGATGCTCACGGGCATCACGCCGTTCTTCGACCCCAACATCTCGCAAATGTACAAGAAGATCCAAACGGCGGACGTCAAGTACGAGCGGTACCCGCCGCTCGACACGCAGGCGATCGATCTGCTGCAGAAGCTGCTGGTGCGCGACCCGGCGCAGCGCATCGGCATCGACGAAGTACGTGCGCACCCGTTCTTCGACGAGATCAACTGGCTCAAGCTCGAGGTGAAGGATGTCGAGGCGCCGTTCATCCCGCCGTCCGAAGAGCTCATGCAGAACGTGCACGAGCACTTCCGCAACATGAAGGTGGACGAGACGATCGGCGAACTCAAGAACGTCAACGGCGGCCGCAAGGCGACGACGGTCGTGAGCGCGTCGGATGAGTCGCACTTCGATGAGTTCAGCTTCGCGTTCGACACGAGCCGCACGACGTTCGACAGCGTGAGCATGGCGGACGACGGCTGGCTCATGCGCCAGCTACAGGAAGGCGCGGCGATGCGCGGCCGCCTCAACAGCTCGGGGAACGACGACGACATCATCGAGGACCCGGCGCCGGATGACGCTGGTAGCGAGGACGACACGGCCACGACCGCCCACTCGGCGCTCTTCGCGCACGACAGCCACAGCAGCGAGGAGGTGCTGAGTGACGAGGGCGAATCCGTCGGCACCGTCTTCTCCATGGACTCGACAGCGTGAAGCGGCTGCTGCTCGCGAACGCAAGTGTGTGTGTGTGTGAATGACTGAAGACGAAGACGCGACGAGTAGCTAGAGACCCGTGGCACGGCAGCGACAGCGTCGGAACCAGCAGCGATGACAATGACCTGCGCGGGGTGTATGGATAGGAGGATCGGTATGTGAGCGCTGGTGTACAAGCACGAAAGACGAAGCAGACGCGCACGAGTAGATCCCGAGTCGTGAGGAGTGAGCCACGAGGAGGAACAGGAGAACGGTCTGTGGCATTCGGCGTCAGGTCAGGAACAGTTCGCACTCGCCAACTCACTCGGCGACCGACCGACAGCCGCCAGCGGGTCTTCTTCACACACTCATCCGAGGCGCCGCCTCTTGGCCGAGTTCGTCGGCGTCGACGCCGCGCTGTTGCTGTTGCTCTCGCTCGTCTCCAGCTCGTCGTCGTCGTCGCCGTCGTCCTCGTGGCTTTCGGCGAGCACGAGCGGGACGCGGACGCGCGCGCGCGCCATGTTCGTGTTCACTGCACGGTTGATCAGCGCCAGGTCCTGCGCGACAGAGAGGAGAGCAGAGCACCACGTGTGAGTCTCGAACCCCGTGCGCTCGCTCGCCGCACCAGCCAGCCCACGCACCCTCGCTGGACTCTCGCCGAACGCGTACAGCGCATGCGACCGCGGCGTCAAGTGCGAGCGCTGCTGGTGCAGCCGTGCCTGCTGCAGCGGCGACATATAAATATTGGACGCCAGCACGCGCTTCGGCGACGTGTGGTGCACCGAGACGGGGAGCGACTGCACCTCGGCGCTCGTGAAGAGCTGCAGCGAGGACACCGGCGAGCCGACGATGCGGGGCGACGCGCTCGCGCCGCTCCGGCGAATGCCCGCCCGCTGCGGCGTGCCGGGGCCGGCAGCGAGCCCGTACGACTTCATCACCTTCTCGACCGCGTCTGCTGCTGCCTCCGCGACGATCTCCGTGTCGGACGTCGACGCCGCTACGACGCTGCCTTCGCGTCGAGGCGTGAAGCCCGGAGGAGCTTGTGACGTCGTGGAACCCGCTCCCGTCGTTGCGCTCGCAACCACAGCCGCAGCGGCAGCCATCTGCTTGTCCTGCACCTGGAACTGCAGCATGAAGATCTTCATCGTCGGGATGTAGCACCGGTTGTAGAACTTGATGATGTCTCCGCGCGCGTCGTCGTCCAGCTTGATGTTGCGGATCACATCGTTGCTGTTCCGCGAGAGCGCCACTGGCGTCGAGTTGCCGTGCACGCTCGGCGACGCCTGCTGGCTGTGCAGCTTCTTGTACGCGTCGATGACGCGTTTGAACGTCACCTCCGGACGCACGTTGTTCACCTTGCAGACGCCGTACAGGCTACACAGGATCACGTGGTCCAGATGGCGGTCCTTCAGCAGCGCGTGGTGCGAGCTGATGCACTCCTTGACGGCCGTCCAGACCTGGTTCAGGTACTTCGCGTCCAGCTCCAGCAGCGTGCCGAGACGGAAGATCCGCGACGCAGCCAACGACAATACCTTGCGGAAGAACAGCTGTAGCACACTCGTCCGAGTCGCGGCCGAACTCGCGCCAGTACCGCTACTGCTCGGCGCGCCGTTCGTCAGCGACGCCAGCAACGACGACTCCATCGAAGGTTTCGTGTCGCCAGCAAGCACGACGTACAGACCCGAATCCGAGCGCCACGCGAGCGAGTCCAGGATCGTCTGCTCCAAGTCCCGCATGTGTCTCTTGAGCGCGTTCGGGAGCCTCGGGACGTGCTTCACGAAGCTCTCGACAATTTTGCCAAAGTCGAACGCGTTGACTCGGATAATGTCGAGGAGGAACGGGAACGACAGCGTGATGAGGCTGTGTGCCTTCAGCACCACTTCCAAGCTGCACGCAAACAACGACGACACAAACGTCTCGTTGTTGAGCAGCGACGAGAAGTTCGTCGTGCGGAGGCGCTCGCGCTCCGAGACGAGCAGCGCCTCGAGCACGCGGTAGAAAAGCGCGATCGCGAGGTTCTTCGTCTTCTGCAGGCTTCCGTCCACATTCGAGTACTCGTTCTCTTGCTGGGCTGCGTTCTCGTCCAACGTCAGCGCCGCAGTCACACCAGACGCGCGTCGGCGAGCGGTCACGAGTCTCTCGGATAGATCCAGCAGGATGCGCGCAATGTTGTCCGTCGGATCGTTCGAGCAGTCCTTGAAGAACATCTTGAGGTGGGGCGACACGAACCCGCTCGAGCTCGACAGCGTGTCGCGCACCCAGCTGCTCGTCTCCACTGCTGCGGTCACGGGTGTCTGAGAGACGAACGGAGATGCCTGGTGGGTTGTCGCGGTGTGGATGAACGCCCGCGTGTTCGGTGTGTGCATCAGCCGCGAGTTTGCTGGAGTGGAGGTCGCCGTCGGTGAGGAGCCCTGCCGCAGCCACGCCTGTCCGGTGTACGGAGACTGCGGTGGACCGGGCGTTCCTTGGGCTGATGTACTGCCACTCCCACGACGCTGCGGAGTCCCTGCTTGTCGAAGCGGTGACGAGAGCGGGTTCGTTGGGATCAATCGGTCTGCCCGAGCGGGCCGCTTTGTCGGCGCCGGACTACTCAAAGCTGAACCCGCGCCGGACGGGGGGTGACTCGGCGGCGAAGGCTTCGGCTCCACAATCACTTGGTGCGTGGCAGGGTCCAGGTAGAAGCGCTCATCGAGCTTCCCGTAGCTGCCCAAGTACTCGCGCTTGTAGTACGTCGACAGGAGCGTCACGTTCTCCGCGATCACCTCGTCATCCAGCACAGCCGACGCAAGCGATCGCGCGGATCCCTCGTCAGCCACCGCACCTCCGAGGGCGGCGACGGTGACCACAGCTGGCACCATGACGCTGCCTTCCGCTCGCAGCTGCAGCAGGAGCGCGTTCAGATCCGCGATCGCGCGCGTCACCTCGCTGTGCTCCACCTTGGGGTTCGCGCACAGCGCCTCCAGGACCTTCGCGTTGACGCCGCTGCCCGCTGGCGTGGCGGCGGACGCACCGCCCAGTGCGCTGAGCGCCGCCGCGACCTCCGCTTCCAGCGACGGCGGGGACTCGGTCGACAGCACGAGGTGCAGTACGCCGAGCAGAAGGAAGTAGAGCTGCCCCAGGCCCGTGTACTCGCCCGCGAGGCGGCGCTTCGCGACCAGGAAGAGCAACCAGCCGGCGTCGTGCAGCTGCTGGTGGCGGTCCACAGACGCGAGTTGGTGCAGCAGCATGTCGCTCATCTTGCGGCGGCGCGGGGGCTTCTCCTCCTCCGGCTCGGGGTCCGCCTCTTGTTGGTGGAGGTGGAGCGACGCGAGCGGTTCGTGAACATGGCTGGTGGCCACGGGCGGCACGAGCTTGCGCCAGAGCGTGCGGTACTTTTCGAAGAGCACAGTGGCGATCGTGAACTCCTCCTTGAGCGCCGTAGCGACCTCGAGCAGCTCCGGGTCGAGCAGCAGCCGCTCGAACAGGCTCGAGAATTGCCGCAGGAACGCGCCGAGGCTCACGCGCGCAGCCGCCAGCAGCGTCACCACGTCCCATGCCGCTGGCGGCGGCGCGTCACCGTCGTGCTCGTCGACATCGTCGTCATCGTCGTCGTCGGCGCTCTCCGAGTGCCAGCTGCGCTTCCCACGCCGGCGCCGCATCTCAAGCGTCACCGCAGCCGCCGCTACGGCCACGAGCGCCAGCAGCGGCTGCTGCGGCTCGCCCTCGCCCGCACTGCTGCTGCTGCTGGCGGCGGCGCTGCTGCTGCTGCTGCTGCTGGCGGCGCCGCTGCTGCTGCTGCTGCTCTTCGCGAGCTGCGAGAAGAGCGCCTGGCCGTCGCGCAGCAGCGCCGCGTCGCCGCAGATCGCGCTCAGCAGCTGAGACGAGGCGGCCACGGCCACGCGCGGTGACGAAGCGGAAGACGCGGCTGCGGAGAGCGCGTGCCGCAGCGCGGACACGAGCGAGGGGCCGGCGGGCGGCACCGTGCGCGCCATTTCTCCGAAGCGAATTCGCAAATAGGCGAAGACAGTGTAAGCACTTGGAGTTTGTAAGTTGGAGTGCAGCGCGCTTTCGTACTTAGCAGTATGTCACGCAGTGATTTCGAAGGGGGCACAATACATGTAGGAACATGTATAGATGCAGTCGTAATTTGGATACCAACTTGCAACAGCGACTCTCGCTCTGCACTGTTCGCGCCGCGAGGAAGGAGTGCATACCTGGAGAGGCAGGTAGGATGTAAATGAAGAAGAAGGATCGAGTGCGGAGTGGTGATGGTATCGATGTCGGTACTCTTGCTTTCATGTTACATGACTTTACCAGTAGTTCCCCGGTCAACTCTGCTCCACACTGCTCTCTACCTGATTGAGACTCTCCCTTGCTTTCACTGTGTTGACCATCGTGTCGACACCTCCGCTCCAGCTGCTCTTCGCGTGCGAGGTGCTCATCTTCGCCGAGTACATGGAGGTATTCATGCCGGCTCTCTACGGCGCCTGCGTCGGGTCGTTGTCTGCGCTGCCGAACGCCAAGTACAACCTGATCCTCATGCGAATGACGCACACGCAGATGGAGACTGAGGTGCTCACGTCGCTCGCGTATGCCGCAGTAGAAGGGCTCTCGCTACTGTCCATGTACCTGATCATCAAGAAGAAGTACGGTGTATCGACGCTCCGCCTGCTCGCATTCGTGCTCGAGACGTACTGG